>VZSR01000009.1:353151-551953 GCA_013398615.1 Brachypodius melanocephalos
GAGATATGTAAAGGGACAATATGAAGATATCTAAGTCAGTAAGTGAAGAGTGTCTTTTTTAAGTGGGAGAGATGACAAGTTGCCTGAGTTTTAGGCTGAAATTTCCTGGAAGTTTTCAGTAACAGACTGTGATTCCTTTAAATCGTGGACAATACACATTGGGGAGATGATTTGTGGATTTTAAAGCAAAGGTATCTGTGATTTACTGTGTGAATATTGAACTAGGAGTTGTGATTTGGTGGTCCCATGAGAGTCTTGAACAGAGAGAGAGATGAGAAGAAGCTTTCTGCAAGTGAAGAAGTGAGGAGATGTTTCTGCTCTCTGGGATAAGGGATTCTTTGCCTTCGAAGTTCTTTGTTTCTTTTAAGGTACCACCCCAATCTGAGTCTACAACCCATATGTGTGGTCATGGGATAGGCTACATGACTATGGGAGGTCCACAATTGCAGAATGTCCTGGGTGGGCTGCTATTGTGTGAGTTAGAGCAACAAGTAGACTGTTTCTCTTCTGGAAAGTTGCCAAAATAACAGGAGAGACTTCTCCCTCTCAAAGACTGAATGAATGACTATTTTACAAGTGGCACTGACCTAGAGTTTTGAGTTTTGCCTCTTTACATTGTTTGTAAAAACAGAACACTTTGTAAAGAAGAAAGGAGGGGTTTTCAAGGTTTTCATTTGGGGTTTTTTTTCTTTCCTTTTCTTCCTTTAGTGTGTGTGTTAATAAACTATCTGTTTACCTATAAGTTGGGCCTGTTTTGCCTTTTTCTCCCCAAAAATCCTCACCTTTAGTAAACAAAATTCAGCAAACATGAAACCTTCACATTAATTGGTGGCCTGTAAGGGAGGTGCAACCCAAACCGTGACAGTGTTAATAAAACTATCTTTGTAACCTTTAAATTAGGCCTGTTTTGCCTTTTTCTCCTAACCCTATCTCACAGCAGAAAGACATTTAAACCACTACACTAAAATTGGCAAACGGAGACAGAGGTGAACGTGAAACCACTACATGATTTGGTGTTTCTGCCTGGTTATGAACTAAAAACTACAACATACTGGTTTTCCCCTGCAGCTCTGCATGTTATAGGGGTGAAGGGATGCAACAAGCAATGGGACATGGAGCTAAGTAGCGTGTTCCTAGCGTGTTACAGCAGTCATCCCATCCCATGCATGCAACCATTAGGCCCCTCACACTGCCCCCAATCCCAGGACCATCAATTCTCAGTAAGGAGCAACATGATAGAAGTGGAATCCCACCTTAACTATGGACAGCCACATGTCTTTGTGAGCTGAGAACCCATGTAACATCAGGATGGATGGTCGGTATCCAGGTCTTCCTCTATAGGAATAACAAAACTGATAGTCATCGTAGTTTGCATATCTAACCTGCATGCCCAAGGCTCGGCGCCAGTACCTGGAAACAAGGAGGAAACACCAGTGAGAAAGACAAGACCAGGGCCCAGCCACGATATAAGCCAGGTGACAAGTCTGAAGGCAGACACAGATTTGTTGGCTTACTAAGGCTAGTTAGGTTGGGCTCTCACTGGTGCCATGGTGGGACTACTGGGATTAACCCTGTGCATCTGGGCCCTGGACAGGTACTGTGCTGGTGGCTTGGCTGCATTGTAGATGGTTCGTGGAGACACTCTGTCTGTTAAGAACTTTTTTAAAAAAATACCCTAAATTCTTAAATTTCCATTTTGCAATGGAAATGGGCCAAAATAACAATAGTAAAAGAGAAAATGCCCAAAGGCTGGTATGAGGACAGAGAATCGAGAGAGGGGCAGCATGTGTGGTAAGGCAGCATACAGGATGGGCGGGCCAAGGGAGACAATTCTCCCAGGTGGATAAGGTGGATTGGTCACAAAGTTATTTGTACACAGTCCTGCATCAATGGGAGTACATCACCCCACCGACAAGCACGTCAGTTCCCAGCCAAAACAACCATGTCATCCTGGAGCACCACAGAAATCCAATTCCCATGGACCAACTAGACAGCCTTTAAAAATGTGTTTATACACAAACAAAGGACTCGAGTGGACCATCCTTACACTGGGTTTAGCATCTCAGAAGATAGCAGGCTAACCCCAAGGCTGTTCCTCTAAAAGCAGAGACAGACAGCTCCTGCCAGCATATGCTTGCAGTCTGCTCAGAGGATGCAGCAAAACTGCTGGCCAGAAGGACCTGAACAGAGATTATCAGTGACACTTTGGACACATGATGTGTACGTGCAGCCCAAGGCGGAGAACGGGGCTGCTTTGTCTGCATTTCCCCTGTGCTCAGACATAACCTTTGTCAGGACAATTACTGGGCTACTCCTGGTGGCCAAGACACTGGCAAGTACTTTTATATGCTGTATCAGAGTTTATTTAAGACACAAGAGCAAGGTCACCAGCACTTCTGGACTGTCCTACCTCTCTGCCCACTCAAAGCTTATGCATAGTGAAATCCTCTTTTAGCATAATCCCTTTTTCGAGGGAGTTAGTAGGACTTAAGCAGCATCTCAGCTCTGTGCTGGTCGTACAAGGAGAGGTGAATTTCTCCCTAATAAGTGTCTTAAGAGTCCTTGCCTCAAAGGCACTGGTGTGAACTACCAATGGGCAAGATGATAACATTTTTAGCAACTGATCCTAATGGATCAATTCAGCAGAAGGCAAAATAATCTGTGCAAAGCTGAACTGATCCCTCACAAGGTGTTAACTCACTTAGTGGCAGCAGCTAAACTGATTAACCCCTGTCACAGCACAGGCAGAGTGGTTTCAGGGCTGGGGTCAGCAGGGCAGCCCTGGATATCCTGCCAGGCAGGAAGGCGCATTAGTGGCAAGGGAAAGCAGTGAGGCCATGGCTGAGGGGGGCCCAGCATGACCCTTGACTGCTCCAGCTGAGGACACACAGACTGGCAGTGAGGAGAAGGAGGGGGCAGGGAATTATGGAAGAGGGGAGAAGCTTCCCCTGGGACCTCCCAGGAACAGTGCCGCAAAGCTGGAGCTGCATGGGGCTGAAAGAGAAGAGCAGCATGGCATCCTGCCTGCACCTCTGCCTGCTGATGGGGAAACACAACAATTTCACCCCTCAAAAAAATCCAACTTGGAAAGAAGGCAATAGAAAAGGAAGAGTAAGGGCAAACCCACGCTTCTTGTCCACTGTCGCTAACAATAGATGTGTCCATGACACACAATGCATTGCAATTACTCCTACAAGAAGCCCTTACTGCCAGAAATGCTGGAAGAGAGAGAGATGGGAGGACTACACCTTTCAAAAAGAAGACAGTCCTTCTGACCGCTGCTCACATGCTCCCTTGCCTCACCCAAACACACACCAACCTGGCCACAGTGGATTTTCACTCAGCTCCTTATCTGCAACTCCAAAAGAACAAAGGCAGTAGGGCATTCTCTACCCTCCACTCACCCTGGTTCCTCCAAGCTCCTGGCATCAGACCCTGCACCTCTTTTGCCCTGTCCTGCCACCCCTGCCTGTGGCTATTGAAGGCTCACCCTGACCACATTCACTCAGCAGTGTTCCAGGAATCCCCCTCAGAACCTCAGACCATCAGGATCCTCCCTGGCTTTCATGAGCCTCTCATATATCCAAAGAAATAAACCACTTCAACTGCCAAACCCAGTACCACCCAGATATCCATGGGGCAGCGGAAGGCTGTGACAATGCCTGCTCTACTTTGCAGAATGATTATCCCATCACTGGGGTTTTCATCCCATGCTCCATCCTCTCTCAGATGCTGTGAATAAAAGGCTGCTAATTAAAGTGCATTTAGAAACAGGCTTCATCCCATTGCTGCACCTGAGTGCTGTGGTGGACAGCTTCCTCTCAGAGGAGGTCACTTGGATTTGGAAACACTCCTGACCTGAACTGTAGGAGCCACCATCTACCAGCAGCATATGAGGGCAGCCTGACATGCTGCCTGCTCTGCCTGTGCTGTCTGTCTGCTGCTGCCTGCTCCACGCTGGGGGATGAGACCCTGTCCTGACTTCTGAAGGGAGTTATTCCAGCTTTTCCTTGCAACGAACCCAGAAAGGAAAGATGCCAGTGGGCTTATGACTGATTTCCTGGGACAAAGGAGAACTGAAGGATGTAGTGCTTGCCTCCTGGTATCAGAAAGAAGATTCAAGGAGATAAGGAAAAGCATCCCTCCGTCTTCTCTGATGCTCCATTCCTGAAGAAAAGGAGAGGATGAGAAAAGCCTCATCCATAACTACTAATGAGGGAAAAGTCCCTGCCTGCTGAACAGACTGTCAGCTGCGATGGAGCATGTGAACCCAGGGACATCCACACCAGAGCCATATTGATGAGGTGAGAGATCACTAGACTTCCACAGCTGCCAGGCTGGTGGACAGGCTGCAATGGCAGTACTTTTCCCAGTCTCAGTCCTGTCCTTGGGGAAAGCAACCCAAAGAGGTTTGGAGAGATCTTGCAAGCTGGGACTGCAGTGGCAGCCTGGCCAACTGCCTCTTGGCACAGCCAAACCCCTGGGACAGGCAGAGGCCTGACAGACATAGGCCTCAGCAGAAGAAATGCATTAGGAAAATGATATTTTCTTTTCCCAGATATGTTTAAAGGTGCACACAGCTGGCATGGCCCTGGAGGACCTGAGGTAACCTGCTGTTATTGTCATCAGTGGCAGGAACACCCAGCTCTATTCACACCACTGTGACCTGTATGTATGCGGGGCCCTGCAGGTTCCACCCCCGTGCCACACAGAGAGAAGGGGGCTCATGCACTCACCAGTAGTAGATGCGGATAAGCGCCGAGGGCCAGAGGAGGAATGAAGCCACAAAGGCCAGGATGGGGATAGCCAGAGTGCCGCTGGCAATGACAAACATGTTCAGCATATCCAGGTCCATGTTGCTCTCCACTACACAGCCTCACCTGCCTGCATTTAGGGAAAGTTCTGAGGTTAACCACCAGAAGTTATGACAAGTCATTGCTAAATGAGAACTCTGCTGTCAGATGAGGAGGAAGGCAGCTCTGCAAGAGGCAAGTATCAGTCAGGAGCACAGCAAAGTCTCCTCCAGTTTTAAAACCCACCTATTTCTTCTGGCTCCTTAATGGATCTAATTACTGCAATATTATCCTCTCAGGACAGCACATCTCAAACAGGCAATGAGCCTCCTAACAGGCACAGAACGTGTCTGGGGTGACATGGCCCTTGGGGCACTTTGCAGACACAGGAAGCACAGCCCCCCGAGGGCTGCAGGCAGCCTTTCTCTCAATGGGTGCAAGCAGGGCCAGCTTCAGGCAGGCTCCACATTTCTTTCTGGAGGCAGGCATCCAGCTCTGTCTCCCTTCTCTCCCCCTGCCTGATCCCAAATCCCCAGCACACAACCACTGACCTAGAACTGATGGGTTGAGCCCAGCTTTCATTACCACTTTGCACAGGCACCAACTAATCAAGGAAGCAGAGCCTATTAAGGGACTCGGGAACAGAAGGGAACAACTTGGCAAGGCACTCTTTGGTGTCCAGCCCTTATCAGAAACAAATTTATCCCCACCCCCACATCTTCACTTCTGCCCCATATTTTGCACTTGCTGTGGATAACAGGTCCCCATCCCTGCTCCCCAGCATCCTTCAGACAAGTATCAGGGACAGGAGGTGGAGGACACTGGGAGCAAGGGCATGCTCTTGCACAACGTCATGTTTGTCCCTGAACTCTCCCCACCACAAGCAGCTAGGATATATTTTTCTCATTAAGAGATTAAACGCTGCCACACACATATCTCCTCTAATTCCCCTGCAAACCAATTCATGGCTCCTCCTTTCCTCGGCACTAGCGCTTTTGTCCCACATTTGTAAAACGAAACATCCTTAATGCCTGCTCTCCCACCAGCAATTCACCCCCCGTCGCCGCCTCCACATTTCTCCGTGTCAGGACAGTCAGATTTTTTCCAGCTTTCTGCAAGACTCCCAGTGGTGTGTGTGTCGTATGTGATACCATGAAACAGGAACATAATCACCACAGTCACAGCCTCCCGCCCCCAGACACCATCAGACTGGATCATATTGGACCCCCCACATTACACACAATCCAGAGAAACGTTTTACAGAACCTCTGAACCTTCAGCCAGATTTGCCCTCTTCCCCCAGGGAAAATAGGAACAACTGAAATTTGAGGAATACTGTAAATATTTCCACCAGGCACCTCCTTAACAAAGCTAAACCTCATTTCCGTTTTCAAGCCTCAACAACACGTCGTTATTAATTAACATTTTGTAGAAAGATCCTTGATCTCAGCATGTTCACTAAAAAACACTTTATGCAACCGATAAACGTTATCCATGCAAACAGGGCTGCAAATGACCCCACGCCAGAGCATTGCTATGTCACTAAAACAGGGCAGAAATTAAGCACGGAAAATCGCCATTGTTCCCATTGGTGACCCGTGACGAGGGAAACAAAAAGGAAACAAAAAGCGCGAGATGGTGGAAACCCCTGTGCTCCGTGGCACGGGGTCACCACCTCTGCCTCCACCTCCACACCGCTTTTAGAAAGCTAAACGAGGAGAAAGCCTTTAAAAAGCCCGGCTTACCTTGCACAGTTCCCCTCCTCCTCTCGTCGCAAGTCCTGCTCGCTGTGGGCAGCGGCAGTGTCTGAAAACACTGTCACAAGAGGAAAAAAACAAGGTCAAAATCGCAGTCCTGCTTCAACGCCTCCCTTCAGGCTCGGCGGCCCGGTGAGCTTGGGGTATTAAAACCACCAGCTTCCCTTCAAGACGTCTCTTATTCACCTTCTGACCGACCTCTCCCCTGTTTATGTAAATATGGTCTGTTGTACAATAAAACCGGATGAGTGCACTTGTTCCAAGCAGGAGCAAAGTGCGAGTTGCCATCGGAGAGGAAGCGAGAGCCGCGGCGGGGTGAGCCGAGCCCAGCAGCCCCGGGCAGGGCTGAGCGGACCCAGCGCCGCGGGCTCATGCTCGCCCTTCAGGTGATTACTGCTATTAGAACAAAGCCAGCTAAGCTGCTTCTCATCCCCTTCCTCTTTGTCTTAAAGGTATTTTTTCCAAGCCCTCTCCATGCGCCCCCACCCCTCCGAGCCTTCTCGGTGTGAGACAGGTTGAAGAGAAGAACAGCCGCAGGAAATTACTGGCCACGCAGCAAAATGCTAGCCTGAACTCGCTGGCAGATTTTGGCTGTGAAATTCACGGGGGACGATCAATAGGTGCACCGGAGTCACGCGGCATGAGTTCTGGGGGCTGCTTCAAGCCAGAAAATCCCTGAGAGCTCCCCTTGCAACGGCCGCACGTCAGGGGTAGCCGGGGACTGCTGTCCCCATGACGCCGAAGCACTTCGTCAGGGCCATGGCAGCCACCACTCACCACGGAGTCCCGGCGCCTAATGCTGGCCGTGCACACCCGGCTCAGGGTCCCGCTGGCCACGGGTGCCTGGCGGGGGAAGGATGCTCGGGGAGCCCCATGGCGCTTCTGAACCTCCTTCTGCGTGGGCAGAGCATCGTCACTGATTTCCATGGCTAACTCCGATGGAGGAAAATGTCAGCAGGCTCAGATATGCAGTCAGAGGCAGCCACCATCACCAAAGTCTCCAGTACCCCCTGCCCAATAAAGCCCACCCTGTACCCGCAGGGACACCAGCTCTCCAAAGCCTCAGGGGAGCACCCACAGTGGGAATGCCCTGTGATGGTGCTTTGCCTATCGGGGAATGATAACCCTCCCTGCTGCACTGAGACCAGGCACCATCACCCCAGTCCTCGGCACAGTCCTTTGCTAGAGAGAAGCTTCTTAAGCTGCTGTGGGTATTTTAAAAAAAAAAAAAAAAAACAAACAAAAAACCAAAAAAACCCCCACAAACCTCTGGTAACAGCCGTAAGTCTTCATACCACAGCTCATCCATCATTCTGAGATGCCCTGTGACCAAGACTCACAGTAAGTGGCCCCAAGTGTTGCTACTGCTTCTCAGAATGATCTCCACACACTTCATAGATTAACTTGCAAACATCAGTTAGGCAACTCTGGTAAATGATGTGTGATCATGGTGGTGATAACGCTGAGCACAGTGCGCACATGGCAGGGCATGGGATGCCAAACCAGGAGCACTGATTCCCATACTGGCAACAAGCACCAACCACCACAGCCTGCATCCCCCCTGACAGGATCCCCAAAACAAGGTAATGGAATGGTCCCAGGACAGATACTAAGGGGAGCTTCCACATCTCCATTTGTTTGCTACTTCCTCTCCTTTGTCAGATTCCAGCAAGGGTAACAACACCTGCAAAGACAAGGGCCAACAACTGGAAGTGGTCTGTGTGGTCACTACAGAGGACAGCATGTTGCGGACATTCCCAAGGCCATGGGACAAAGGTATTTTTCCTCTTTCGAGCTCAGTGTGTCACTCCAGGGAGTCTTGAGAAGACCCAAGAATGCACCTCAGGTGTATCTTTAATTTTTTTCCAAGCCCCACAAGAGAGGGAGCAGCAGCACAAAACACACCCCAAGGCAGAAGGGCCTTGAGTTGGAAGAGGAAACTGGCAGCTGATGAACTGGGCAGCCCTGAGGAAGGCCAGGCAGGGATTTCACAAAACAGGAATCACATGTATGCCATCACTGCCAACATTCAGGCACAAAGGCTGTCTTGGGCTGTGCAACTGCTATTGCACCCAGCATTTTGTTCAGCCCACCTGCACCCAGCAGAGTCCGTGTCTCACTGATCACTAAATAGCTGAAAGCTAAGCAGCACATATAGGCATACGTTGTTGTTGTGTTTTTTATAAGATCTGAATAGGAAAAAGCATCAACCAATTTTAAGATTCCACTGCAGAAACAGTAGGCTTTGAGGGACCTTGATGACTGAGGGAGGCCCCCCAGAAGCCCCGACTCACACCACTTACCACGTAAAAAGAAAAACCCAAAACATGCAACTGAACCCTTTCCCTTGGAAACTCCCTCACCCTTGCATCATCTGTAGCCAGAAAAATAATATTGACTATGAACTATGACATAACAACTGTTATGATTCCCCAGTGATGTAGTGTGCTATGGGATCCTTTAGGTGCTAATTGCAGTGAAGTTGTAATTTAATATCTATCAATATTTGAAAGATCTCTGTCTGTCAGTCAGCCAGCTCTCAATCTCAATCTGGCCTCTGGTGAGCCAAGAGTAGGAAATGTGCCCTTTCACTTTCATTTATTTATAGATGGCAGAAATGCAATCATTATTTCTGGAGCAGCAGAAAGCGTACCTCTCTGAGCCAACTGTATCTGTGCAGCATGGCTCCAACACGAGCCAGAGAGTCTGGACCAGTCCCTGACCCTCCTGCTGTACCCCAGACTGGGAATATGCAGGGACAAGCTATCAGCATCATCGCCAGCCAGCCTGGGGACAGTGTGGATGAAACGCATGACCCAAGCAGGCTGTGCTGACAGTCACCTGCTGCTTTAGAAATTCATAACGTGCCCATCCTCCTTCCAGACCCCGTCGCCATCCTCATCCTGCCGCACACACACGCAGCAGAGCATGCATGGCGCATTTGATGTCACGAGTGCGCTGGGACTCAGCCGCCTCCTCGGGAGGGGGTAGGAAAGAGTTGAGCAAGGATGAGGTAGGGGTATCTGGGGGCCACATCCTGGTCCCTTCTCTCAGCAAACAGTCCCTCCCGCTCCTCCTCGCAAAGAATCCTCCTCCGGCAAAATGACAGCATCCTCCAAACAGCAGCAGCTGGGTCCATAGAATCCTTTGGAGTCATAAAACGGTTTGCTTTGGAAGGGACCTTAAAGATCATCTTTTTCCAACACCCTCGCCACCAAACGATTAATTGTTGGGAGAGGGGGGGAAGTTAAAGGCAAATTAATTAAATCTTTGAATATATATTTTAATGTTTTTCTTGGATTTCGTCTTTGCTCGCGATCTTCTGCCCGCCCCCAGCGATACCACAGCTGGGACCGGGGAGACGCGGTTGCCGGAACGGCTCTCGCTCCGCTCACTTCCCCCCCGGTCCTGTCATTGCCACCGTCAGCCCCGCATCCCGCCCCCTCGCTTCCCCCCCGCCTCTCACCGTGCCGATCCGAGCCGTTCCGGGCCGTAATGGCAGCGCCGGGCGGCGGAACGCGGCGGCTCCGCTGCGCCCGCCCCCCGCGCCGGTGCGGCTCCGCGGGGCGCAGCGGAGAGGCGGGGATGCGGCTCCGCGGGGCGGGATGCCAAGGGGGTAGAGCGGGACACAGCTGGGGTGAAAAGGGGATGAGATAGGGGCGAAAGAGGGGGTTACAACGGGGTGCAAGGGGAGATATGATAGGGCTGCTTTGCCGATGCGACGCGGAGAGACAAGGACGGAAAAATAGCTACAATGGGGGGATGTAGAGGGAGGTCAGTGGAAATGCAAGGGGGCATGCAAAGAAGCTACAAAAAGAATGCAGCGGAGAAGTAATGGGACTTCCATGGGGATTGCAACAGAGGTGGAAAGGGGAATGCATGGGGAGATTCAATGTAGCTTTGATGGGAATTCAGTGGGGTTAAGGCAGGGGATGCAACTGGGCTGCAGTGGAAGTGCAGGCAGTATATAAGGTGTAACACGGATGCTAGGGAGACAGCGTGGGGGTACAAGACGGGACACAAAGTGGCAACAGAGGGATGTGATGTGACTTTAGTGGGCGTGTAAGGGAGGGGTGCAAGTGGGCTGCAGGGGGTGGGCAGCTAGACCAGGGTTCGTGTTAGGTTCACCCCAAACCTGGGAAGATGATTCACCCCGCCAAGGCAGCGTGCAAATACTTTTTAGCATTGCAAACAGCCTCACCACGTGAGGTGTAAAAGGGGGTACTGCAAGGGACACACAGCAGGGAGCCAAGAAGGATGAAATGAGGCTACAGAACTCTTACGGTGGGGTTGCCATGGAGATGCAACAGGGATAAAAAAGGGAATGGGATACGGCAGCAACAGGGTTACCACAAGGAGACACTAGGGTGGATACAACAAGGGTGTTAAGGGGATGCAATACAATGGCCACAGAACTACAAAGGAGAGTGTAGTGCTACAGCCCACAGAGAAACCTCACAGCCCCCTTGCATGAGGCCTGGGAGCAAGCTTGGGGTGGGGAACAGCTGTTCCCAGGTCTGGGGCAGGGCTGTGATCAGGGATGTTTCCGTGGGAAGGACACAAAGGTTGAAATCAGAGCATCCCATTTATAAAAATCCTATTTCAGATGTAAAAGTAAGCCTGTCATTTAGTTTACAAATCTTTCACCTTCCCAACAGATGACACTGCTCTCAGGAGCTGCTTTTCAACTTCAATTTTAAAATATGTTCCAATTTTCTTTAATACTGCCAACGGAATAGTTTTGTTATAAGCAAATTTACTTTCATTCCCCCTCATGGGTCACATATCAGGCTGATGTGTACCTTTAAAATACGCCAAAAATTATGAGGAAACTTAATTAAATTGGAAATGAGATCAGCTCCTGAGGAAATGCAAAGTGGGTCAAATCCTCACCCCACCTGTGCTCTGATAAAGGATGTCCTTTTGGTCTGGCAGGCTGGGGAAGGTAAGGTAGTTGTGCAAAGAGCTTTCCGGGTCAGTTTACTACAATAACCATAAGCTTTTGATAACATGAACTGTCAGAAGAGATTTATAACCAAAAATCGAAGGGGTTAGGTGGCCTGGTGAAGTTGAGGCTCAGCCTGTTTTGGGTTTTCTTTCTCAATCAAGCTAGGCTAAACAAAGCTGAGGTTCCACTAAGGTGACCTAAGTGGACATGGGAGGTATTTCACAAGCATTCAAACGTTGTTTGCAGTCAGAGTTGTTTGTTCAGCTTTCTCATGCATGGCCCCAGGCTCCCGTGGGACACCTGCAGGGCAGTGCTGACTCAACGAATGGATGGATTTCCCACCCGATGGTTATTCCAGGCCACCTGGTGGGAAAGCCCCTGGATACAGTCATAGCGAACGATGGCGCTTAAAATAGAGAAGCTGAAGCAGAGACCTACGGTGGTTTTGTGTCGAAACATGGCATAGGCTAAGCAGGAAACTCTCCTGCAAGTTCAATGTGCAGCCACAGGGAAGAGTCATTGAGAGTCTCCTTTGGTGGTGGTGGGCTCCTCCGATCCAGCCACTGCCCGGACAAGGCCACAGCTTCAACAGGTCACAGCCCTGCTGTGGGAGGCAGTGCCGTCATCATTTTGCTAGGCAGGGGCTGAGGCTGCTCCTCTGCAGTGGGGGAGATCTTGGATACTCGAGATGGCACAGGAGAGAACAATGGGGACAGTGCAGGGCATGACTGGGCTCTGTGTGCCCACAGAGAGCAGATGAGCCTCAGACTTTAAAGGAAGCCCCAGCAGCTCTGTGGGGACCTCTTTAGGACTCTGCAAGGCCATGTTTTAGGGTGGTTGCAATCTGGCAAGCCCAAATTAAAAGCCAGTGCCTGCACTGACCTGCCCCATGAATTTTTTCTCAGTCCACAGACAACTCATCACACAGCTGTGGCAGCTGGTGAGAACTGAGTCACCCCTGAGTCACCCTCTGAGGCTGCTGGTGTTTTGGAGCCCGGCACCAGCTACACCGGCCCTCAGCCAAAAACTACCCATTCCTAATGCCAGTGTCAGGAGCTGGGCTTCCCACCAGCACAGGAGCACAGCTTTGATCCTGTGAGCAGGACACACAATGACCACAACACTGACTTATGATCCAGTGAGAAACATTGTATCTCTAAATCAGAGCAAGCACATGATTAAAAAACTATTAAAAATTATCGGAATTAGCTGTCTCATGGCTGCAGAAACCAGGACACAAGACTTCTATGTAAACAGTCTTGTTTTCCATAGGAAGGTGGAAGCTCTGGCTGGATTCAGTCCAGGATGGCTGTGGAGAACTCCAGTTTCTGCCTCACCCAAGTCGAGAAGCAGCATTGCTCCACTAGGTGAAAGGTTTCCATGTTATTTTCCACTCCTGAGTGATGGATCCCCAGGGCATGGGGTGAGGCTGTTAGCGATTGTAACAAGTGACTGCACACTGCCTTGGCTTGGCAAATCATCTTCCCAGGGTCACTCGTCCCCATCTATTTCCGCTGGCACAGTGGTGGCCCTGTGGCACGATTCATGAGCAATGCCCAGGGCACTGTGGGCATGGGAGAGTGCCAGGGCAGGCGGGTGCCCCAGAGCCCATCATGGGATCTGCTGTTGAGGAAGGCCCTGCCATGCCCTGAGCAGTGCCACTTTAATAAAATAGAGCTACCAAAATTCACCCCCCAGGACAGATGTAAGATCTTGACTCACCTTAGTTTGCGAACAGTGGCTCTGGGTGAGCACAAGGGTACATAACTCCTCTGAGCACCACCTTGAGCAGCCGCCCTGTCACTCTTCAGGGCCTTCATTACACAACCTGGGACAAACACAGGAACAATGCTCCTGCCTTTTAAAACATTATAAAGCGAGACTTACTTGCCTAATAACAGCTTTAAATAATACTTTATTAACTCTAGTCAAAGTTAATGCATATATTATGTGCATTTTAATTACATCTTTAACTGCTAACAATATGGGTATACTTATTGGCACAAACCCTTTGGTGCTGCAATATCTTTATGGAGGATTAACTTCAAAGCCTCATCTTGTCGTGCATCAAAGCCTGTATTTCAGATTACCTTCTGCTCTCCTACAGCTCAGCTAAGCAGCCTCCTTCAAGAAACTGAAAACATCATGAGGCATTTTTCCTTGGACTGCCTTGTAGTGGGCAGGCTGTCAGGCTGTCATGCTTCAAACCACTAGCTGAACAATACTGACATATTAAGTTGAAAAAGAAAACCCTTCCACAGTCCTGGACTAGCAAAGGAATTGTGCCTTGACAGTAATTAATTAAGTAGAACCCTTACCTTCCAGAATTATAAATAAAAATTGAGTATCAAAGATTTGATTCAAAACATTCCAGGTATCTTGCACACCTGCATTGCACCGAAATACCAGAGGGTCACACCAGGACAACTATTGTCATTATATTGGCACTGAAACCACTTCCCAAATGACCATATATAGTCTGCAGTCCAGCTATGAACTTCAGCAATACAAAATGGCTCAAATGCTTTGCTACTTATTAACTTGAAAGTTCAGGAGACTGTGATAAAATACTCTGCTGATTGTTGTGTTAAGGTCACCAAGAGCCCAAAGGTAATTTCATTTGCCCAAATGAAAAAAACACTAGTTTTGTGGGGATGGCATCTTCAGGGCTGGCCCTTCCTGGACCTCCCTCTGTCATAGCAGATGTTGACAGAGCAGCAATTGTGTAGAAACACTGTGTAGAAATTAAGAAACATGCAACACTTTAAAACCTGGTACATGGAAGGGGAGGCCCCTTGTCCAGAAAACTGAGATATGGTGGCACCTGGGGAGCACCAGCCTGGGGGTGTTGATCCCCACACTGCTCCTCACACCCAACATCACCTCTCCCCATGCTGACTGCCCCTGGTTCCCTGGAGCCAAACTCCTCTTTGGGGGAACAGGCTAATGGGGATGTCAAATGGAGTAGCAGGGACACCCCGACAGACTGGGGCTCAGGCAGACAGGGCCAGCCTTTTCACCCTTTGTTGAAAGGGCACAGCAGCACTGGTGTCCCCAACAGTACCAAACCCCTGACCAGAACACAGACACCACATTTTTCCTACAGAGAAGAAATGAAGCTTCAGCCAAGCACCTCATGGGTGCCCCCTCCTTGTGGAGCATCTCGTGAGTCATTGCTGCCCTTGAAGCCCAGAGTAGGCTTCCTCTGCCAGAGCAGAAGGGGATGTGGGCTGTCCCCGCAGTGTCTCCCTCCAGCCCGCCCAGGGAGGCACAGGAAACCTCAGAGATCCTCTCAGTCCATCTCTGCCAACAAAAACAATTTTGTAGGTTCCCTACAGGCAGCCAGAGCTACAGGCAAAAGGAAGCAGCTGTGCCTGAAGGGAGACAAGAAACTCCCACATGGCTGCAGGACCCTCACACCCCGCTGTCCCATGGGGACCCTAAACAGGCATGTGATACAGGGACACATCTCACCCCATGCATCTCACAGCACCTTCTGGGGAGTGGGAAGAAGATGGAGGGCTGAGTTGCTGTTCCAGAGGTAGTGACACACCAGCCACAGCCCTCATGCACCCAGGACAGGCTATCAGCAAAACTTCACCGGAGGGCCCTGGGCAGCACCTACTCCCTGCTCAGACCTCTTGCCCAAACTGGCTTCTGCATTACCCTCAGCCTCCTTAGCTGCCTCTAGTCCCCTGGGATCAGGGAGAGGCTGAAGAGGGGTTTTATAAATGAATGTTCCACAGGTGTTGCTCAGCTGGAGAGGGTGTCCCTCACCTGGCATCATTCCCAGTGGGGGACGAGAACCCCAGACTGTGTTGGTTTCACCAGCAGCTTCTTGTGCAAGAGCAGGACAGCCCTGAACTGTCAGTGTTCATGCACCCACATCAAGCATGCTTTATGATCTGATAAGGAGCAAAGAGGATAGGCACAGAAAGTGCAGTAAACAGGGAGTAAAGTGCTGTAGAAAGGAACATGTCACACCCCACAGGTCGACTGGCTGCTGTTAGTACCACTGATAATGCCCGAGGTGGAGGTGAAAGGGGTAACTGATGGACCAGGAGCCCTGGTGATAAACAACACTGCTTACAGACACTGTTGAGGGTCAGAGCCTTCATGGGCACCACAACAAACACTTGCTCTTTGATGCCAGGGTAGCCAAAACAAGCCTGATTTTGAGGAGAGCTCTGGGTTTTGGTGACTCTGACCCTGGAGCTGCAGCTGCTGTCGCAAGCGCTTGGCTCAGGCTGCACTTTTAGCAAGGAGATTTACATCCCTCCAAGGCTGTCTCTTTCCCTCCCCTCTCTCTTTATTAGTTTCTTCCAGAGCCTGTCTTGCCTGGGGCCAGCTCATTGGAGACCCAGAGTAGAGGAAGCACTGCCTAAGCCCTGTTATTTTGAAGGATCGCCTGCCCGTTTCCCAAGTTGCTGTGTTGATTGGCAGACACTGGGAAAATGTGGTGACACGTCCCTTCCTGGCAGCCACTGCTCCAAATTCCAATAATGCCAAAAGGGATTTGTGGTGCCTATTCCAACACCTGCAGCACATTCCCTGGAGAACTTGCCTCCCCAGCAAGCCTAGGTCCCACTGCTTTCAGCTGTGCCATGTCTTTGGGAGCCCTTCCATGTGCTGTGCTTTGTGCTGTCTCCATCTAAGCCTGTTCAGTTTGTTCAGTGTTGGTAGCCATGTCCTAGTGGCTCTGGATAAACCTGCTTGGGCAGCAGGGTGCAGGCAGGCTGGGTGTTCCTAGAGAAAGGAAGGAGGATATGAAAGTGCCCTGTAAGCACAGGGAGAAAAATTCAAGACACTTAAAGCTGTCATTTAACTTGAACCCTTGTTATGCCTCCTGCCTTTATAACTTGATTGAGGGCCAACAAATGTGTCTCTGTCTGAGGGCTGACACATGGTGAAGGATTAAGGAGATAGAGGGGTGGTTTCCCTGCAAAAGCCACCTCAGGGGCCCAAGCCATCCCATCTGCAGCATCCTCACTCAAGTGTTGTTTTAGCCAAACTCATGTGTCCCCTTCCACCACATAGCACCCGCCAGACTCACATGCACAAACCAAGACTCCTGGGCTGGGGACACTTGGCCAGGAATTTGAGAGGCAGTTCTGGAGCACCACGTATCTTCCCATGGCTGCCTGGCAGTCTCTTCCACTGGGCTTCTGGTGCCCTCCAGAAACCTCAGTCTTTCCCTCGTGCTGCTTCCCAGACCCTTTCACCATTCACCCCATCTACCCCCTGGTCTTTACCCCTGGCCTGGAAGGGCCCAGGGAGCCTGGTCCTAGTCGAGTATGGCACAGAGTGGTCCCAGCTGGTGCCCAGCCATGGCAAGCATCCCACAGTTAGTATGTCCCTGTGTGGAGGGATGTTGGATTCTGGTGGAGCTGTTGCTCTGTCAAGATTCAGAGGTTGGCTCAGAAGAGCCTGTTTTTCCCTCAAGCAGAAGTTCAAAGTCTCCATGCTGCTTTGTGCTGGGAGATGGAAGTGAGGGAAAGGAGGAAGTGGTGATTCCTGTTCATGATTGACACAGCTGACTGCTCAGTCTGACCTCCCAACCAGCCGTAGAGGGATGGATGCATAAACACACACACATAGATATTTATAGGCGTGCTCGCAGCAACTCATTTTGCCGAGGTCCATGAAGATGTTGCTCTTCTTCTTACTTTCACTCTTCCATTTCAACCCATCTCTGAGCCTTAAAATCTGCTCCTTCAATGTGAGATCTTTTGGAGAAACTAAAATAGCCAGACCTGAAGTCATCGATGCTGTGGTAAAGGTACGTTTGTTTGCCTGTATGAGACTGACACTGAGCTTTCTAGGATTTCTTAGATGCATATTCTTGCATTTTGTTTGTCTTTCACAGTTAAATATCAAGTAAAGAGCTAATTACTTTAAAAATATCATACTCTTAAAGTAAAAATCAGCCTGTGGTTGAACAGAATGTATGTTTTTCTTTTAGACTTCATGGGAATATAACAGAAAAAATATTTGCTGTTTCCTTTGGAAATTGAGTTACAAAAGGAGGAAAACCTCAAAGCATAGTAAAAATAATTTTCACTTTACAAAACCTCAAAGCTTTGTTTTGTGATACATTATTTACCTTCCTTATGTGCTAATTATTCTCAAATATTCTTGTCTATTTAAACCTATTCTCAGGACAGCGAATAGTATCTGTCATATTAGAGTCTGGTAAAATTTTGAAAAACCCAATTGCCAATTTCTAAAAGGAAACCCTCACTATCAGGCTGCCTCCACAAAAGCTGAAGATAACCCTGGTTTGTCAAAGAACCATCTTCTAGACTTGTAGCTTTGCAAATGCCCTCCAAGATGCCACAGTGAGGGAGGACATGGGGCTTGGCATTAGTGAGGTGGCTGTGTGTGCAGAACGGTATCAATGAGGAATGGCCTCATACGGTTGGGTCGTATTCCTTTTATTGCAAACTGGCAGAGAAGAGTGGTTTGCTTGGCTTTGCATTCCTAGACCGTTCTTCCTATACTGTGATCACTGTGGGCAATATATACTAAATTTTGGGGTCAGTAGGATAATTGTGGGTAAGTTTCAGGGGGAAAAGAGGGGCTTTCTTTTCCTGACAAAAATCACCTGCAAAGTTTAAAGAACAATGAAATCAGGGGCAGAGGGAAGCCCCTGAGAATGTCGTGCTTTGGGTGAGCTGGACTTTCCCATGGGGAATCCCAACAGTAGCTGTGGGAGCTGAGCCTTCAGTCCCTCTGAGGAATGTAGTCCCCTGGTGTCAGGACCCTGTTTTCAGACAGGGCGTCTCTTTGGGTTCCAGACACTATTTCAGAGGAATCTACAACAAACTGAGACAGGTGAATGCTTACTGTGGGGGAAGGAGTGGGGTGGGGCAGAGGCAGCACCCCAGCAGTGGTGGTGATGGTGGAATCAGGCTCACAGGAGTGGCTTTTACTGTTCCTTCCCCTCCACACTTCTTCCTCAGGGTCAGGTGCCAAAGTTTTTCACTGAATCTGAAACTATTATTTTGCTGGGTTCCCTCTCCCAGTTCCTGCTGGGGCATGCAGCAGCTCTGAAAGCAGAAAAGCTTCATTCCAGCCCCTGCTCCTCTCCCACGATCCCAGGCTGCATGCCACATCTTTCACAAAAGACTTCCCCCATGCGTGTAACCACTTCTTTCTAACCCCTTCCTAATCCTCTAAAACCAGGCGTGTGCAGACTTCCTCCTACTCCTTCCCCTTGCAGATCATTTCCCGCTGTGACATCATGTTGCTGATGGAAATAAAGGACAGCAAGAACCGTGTTTGTCCTCTCCTGGTGGAGAAGCTCACCAGGTAGGGTGTCCGTGGGCAAATATTTGGAAATGGACAAATATTTGGAAAGCTGCTTGGCAAGAGCCTGTGCTCTGCTCAGTGCCACTTTACTGAGGCAAAATTTAAGGATCTGTCCCAGTGTCAAGGAAGGACCAGACTCTGGCAGTCTTGCTGAGGGACAGGAATCAAAGGCAGTTCCACATCACTGTAGAACACATTTTAAAATCACTATAGCCAAGTTAAATTCAATTTGCTACAGAGAAGTTCCCAAAAAAGGGAAGGGGAAATGCCCTCACTGGGCTGGCATCAGGCTGCAGCAGGACAGACACATTCCTGCAGGGCTTGGAACTACTTTAGGTTGGGAATTGCTTGCCTGGACAATGCAGACATCCAGAGGAAACAGCAGCGTTCAGCTGGCTGGACATGATACCCAGCTAAAGGAGACATAGAGGCTGCAATGAGCAGGGAGAGAGTCAAGAGCAAGTGATAGAGCAGGGGTTCAGCTCCTGAGAAGGATTTAGTGTCTGTACCCACATGCCTCTGAGGTAAGGCAAGCAATGCCCAAACCCCTGGGTGCAGACAAAATTATCTCGTGCTCAGCACCTTGTGAGTGCAGAAATAGACTCAGGAACATCACTTTCCTTCCAGTCAGCTGAAGGGGCCAAAGGAAGAGTACAGGTGTGTGGCCAGCGAGAGGCTGGGAAGGAGCACCTACAAGGAGCAGTATGCCTTCATTTACAGGTGAGTGAGCCCCCTTTGCCAACAAGCCAGCCCCTCCCCCTGCCCTCTGGGTTACAGCCCCTGGAGATGGGCTGGACATGGTGGTGGCTCTGCTGTGAGGGAGCCAGAGAGGTGCAGGCTGTGCAAGTGGGTTGGGCTGTGCCAGGATGTGGAGATCATCCCAGCAGATACCAGTGCGTCTGTATCCATCCCAGACTATGGCCTGGGGTCCAGGTCAGAACATGGAGTGAGTGTTAGACATGTCTCAGTGAGCCATAAGTGTGACATCCCCTATCCTGTTGATTCTGCTGCAGGCAAAATCAGGTATTGGTGAAACAAACCTACCAGTACCCTGACACCCAGCCTGGGGACGAGGATGTCTTCTCCAGAGAGCCCTTTGCCATCTGGTTCCAGTCTCCCAAAACCGGTGAGGTGTTTCAGAACCAAGTCATCATCCCACTGTGTGTCAGCACAGCAGCACTGCCTGGACACAAGCATGTCAGAGAGCAGGCTCAAGAGGCTGCATCCAGACCCCAAACTGCTTTTCCTTCCAAGAGCAGCATTTTCCCTTCAGGGCTGCTGCCTCAGGGAAATCTCACGGGCCTGCACATGCCCTGCTGGAAAAGCCTCTGCTTCTGCCATGGGCAGTGGGTTGGTGGATGCATTCCATGCTGCTGGCATAGCCTGGGAGTAGTTACTGGGTGGATGCCAGATCAGGATTTGCCTACATTGGCACAGCTCCTAAGGCACAGCTGAGTGCCTGGAGGGGTCACTGCACAACCACAGAGATCACCCTGGTCTACAGTCAGAGCAGAAGCTGTTTCTTCCTCAGAAAAAAACCCCACTTGCTTACAAGTCAGTCTGTTTCTTTGTGATTCATTCTGTTTAACCATTACATTTTCCTGTTCTCCTGCCTTGTTTTGAAGTGGTCCGTGAGTTTGCTATTATCCCTCTGCACACCACACCAGACACAGCAGTGCGGGAGATTGATGAGCTCTATGATGTCTATTTAGACGTCAAACAGCGCTGGAAAATCGAGGTTGGTTGCCACATCTCTGTTACTAAAAGGGCTTTGGTTCTGAGTCACTAGCCACGTTATTTGCTATTCAGAGCTGAAAACTTTAAACTGATTGATAATGCCCTCCCAGGTCTTGAGTATCTCTTTGGTGTATTTTCATTGAGTTGTCCACATTTTATACAGTAAACTTGATCACCTAATAAAACTATTATAAGCCTGCCCTGAGGTACCCAGCAGAAAGGAGAAGCCCCATTGCATCCATGGAGCATAAAAATCCTCATTTGTCTTCTTTTGAAAAGCTGTCCTCATGCTTACATTTGGAAACCCTCCTACCTTTCAGAACTTCATCTTCATGGGGGACTTCAATGCTGGGTGTAGCTATGTTCCCCAAAAGCAGTGGAAGAACATCCGTCTGAGGACTTACTCTGAATTCCTCTGGCTAATTGGTGACAAAAATGACACAACGGTGAAGAACAGCACCAGGTGCCCATATGACAGGTAAAGGGCTCACTGCCAAACCATCCACTGGTTATGACTCTGAGAGAAAAATTGTATCAAAAGGTGTCAGTGACCAACAGAGGAAACGAATGTACATGAGGCCATCAAAGTTAAAGCAGTGTCCAGGAGAAATGCAATCCAAATGCTTCTAGCCAGGAGCACAAAGCCCTTTGCAGACCAGACTGGGCAGGATTTATACAGAGCCAGCCACTGCTGCAGCTCAGGTGGGGATAGATGACTGGACAGCCAGCAGCATTTCTCATCTGCAGGAAGCCCTGCAGACACCTGGCAGGACATGCTGCTGCCTTCTCCATGCCAGCTTTGCACCATGGTTTTTGCTCTTCTGTTTGTAATTTGGATTGACAAATGCACAGCAAGGTTCTGCTCAGAGAGGGGACACCTCACCTTGCTGTGGACATGTGGCAAGTCCTGCTGCCACTGCAGTTCCCTCGGCAGGGGCAAGCATACATTGGCTATTAGAGCCCAGAGTCCTCTTGAAGGACATGTTTCTGGGTCTGATCAGGGCTTCTCTGATACTCCAATTGTTGTCCTGTGATTTTTGTATGCAAAGCAGGGCTTTGAAATTTGCAGCATTGTTGGGTGGGTTTAGAGAGAAGTCATTTAACATTGGCTTACAAGGTCGGTGCACACCAAGATATTTATGTGCCTCACCTAAAGGAGCTGACATTTCTGAGTGGGCAGTCCATGGGTAAGGACAAACCACACATAGCTGTGACTTCATCAGAGCCACCTCTCTGGCCACCAGCTCAGCTCAATGTGGCTGCCACAGGTTAGGCACCCCATCACAGCAGCCCATTCCTTTGCTCCTTGCAGGATTGTGGTCAGTGGACAGAAGCTCATCGAGGCTGTGGTGCCACACTCTGTCAACATCTTTGATTTCCAGGAGGAATTTCAGATGACTGAGGAGCAGGTAGGCACAGCACAGCCTCTGCAGCAGCGGGGGAGGGCTAACATAGGAGCCCAGAGCCAGCAGTGTCCAGGCAGTGCTGAACACAGACCTGCCTGCAAAACAAGGTCACTGGTAACCATCACTCCCAAACTGATGCAATGCTCACATGCCACCTCCCCACATCCAAACACTGCACACCCAGGCAGGGCTTGGAGATAGTGCAGGTGGCTCCCAACCTTCTGTGCTGTTGTCTTGCAGGCACTGGGAGTGAGTGACCATTTCCCAGTAGAATTTGAGTTAAAAGCAAAAGGTGGCTTTTTCAACTGGCTGAGATCAAAGTTTTCAAGGAAGAGGAGACCAAAGAAGAGCTGCTGATTGAGATCATGAGCATGCTGGGTCCTCCTACATGGCATGGAAATACACAGATGCTAACAGATCTTGTAGAAGACTGGTGTAAAAATACTCACAGCAAGTGCAATGTTTAGTGATTAAAAATCCTCAAATATTTTGTTAAAGTTTGAATATTTTGAGTGAAAAGCAAATTAAACCTTCACACTGTTTTTTCTTCATTGTATACAGAAATAAATCAGCTAGAAGCAGCACACTGTACTTACTGTATGGTCACAAAAGTAAGGAGCTACTGCAGGGCTAAAATACTTCTGTGTGCTTTACCTGCAACACCTGGAGGGCAGGGAGCTCCACATGTTCCCTTGGGCTCTGGAGCTCTGCCATTCCTCTGTAGGGGCAAAAGGATTAAAACGATTTTTATATCATGCGTGTGTGCCTCTGTGTATGTGTGTGTGTTTACACTTCAGAGCTGCAACCAGCAGGACATGAGGTGGTTTGCAAATGTAGAATATTGCTGAATTTAGAGTATTTCTCACTGAGGGGTTTAAATTTGCCACAGCATACAGGAATTTGGGAAAGACAGAAAGAAAAGACAGAGGGAACGGCAGTGAGAGCCCCCTTTCTGCACTGCCCCATCTCGGGGCAGCAGGAAGCTGATGGTTCTCACCCCTGCCCACCTGCAGACCTCAGGTGAGACATCTTAGGGATCCCAAGTAAAACTGCTGCCAACAGAGTGCCATAAAATTCACATCAAAATCTGATTTCAGCATCATGAACTGCATCCCCCTCTCCAAAAAAAAAAAAAATCTCAGGGGTAGCTCAAAGTCCTCTGATGAACCAGACTTAATGATGATTATTTAATGTAATGGTGCAGCAATGTTTTCCTAGCTCAGCCCATAGGCTGTGTTTAGTGCCAACCAAACCCTGTCACACAGATGGCATCTGGAGAGTGGGAATAATCCAACTGTTAGTGGAGAAAAATATTCATCTCCCTTCATCAATGGATCCCAGGTTGCCTGTTGAAAGGGCGGGGAGGGCAGGTGAGCGAGAGAGGCTTTGTGGGGAGGAAAACAGCTTGGCCTTTGTGAAACCCATTGTTCAGGGAGAAGAATTTGAGGAAAGAAACTAAATCAAGAGAAAATTATCCCAGAGGGTTGTGTGCAAGGCAGACAAGAAGTCCTCCAACTTTTAGCAGCAATTAAAGTTGAAATGATACAGCATTTGGTATGATCCCTCACTTACACTGCAGTCAATGCAAAGGAAAAAGCCTGATTTAGAACAAATATTTACATTGGGATTTTTATAGAGATGCCACTGTCTGGCTGATATCAGTGACAGTTCCTGTGAAGGCTGAAATCAGTCTGAGTCTCTGGCCTCATATCTTGTGTCTATGTAAGCTCCTTCTATCTCCTGGCTTTCAGAAAGGAGCAGTGTACAGAGCAAGAAATCACCCTCAGAAAAGCTATAATGGACACATTCATTCATGAAGAATATGTAATTACAACTAAGTTTTACTGGAAATGTTTGCAATATTTGGTATAGCCCTTTATCTAGTAGTTGAAGAGATGTGGCCAAAGAGCAGCCTCAGGAGTGATGTCAGTGGCTGTCGATCCAGAGCAGTGTACTGGGTTTGACTTGGATAGAGTGAATTTTCTTCACAGTAGTTGCATGGAGCTGTGCCTTGGATTTGTGCTGAAAATGGCATTGATAATACAAGGATGTTTTTGTGCAGCACTTAAACAGAGTCAAGGCATTTTCTGTTTCTCACGCCCACCAGCGAGATGGCTGGGGATGCACAAGAAATTGGGAGGGAATGCAGCCACAACAGCTGACTCCCTCTGACCCAAGGGATATCCCATACCAAATGGAGTCCTATTCAGCACTCAAACCTTGGGGAAGAAGAAGGGTTCATCTTGCAGAGATCCTGAACTTCTGACCAACAGAGAGACATCTTAATGCAAAATTATGCTCTTCCATGGAGAGCTGGGACAGAGTTTTGTGGGATTCACGGCAGAGAGACAGCATCGGCACTCACATTGTACATTTGATAGGGGCTGGGACATGTCTTGAACTCCAATTCTTAGCACAGCTCATCTCTCTAGATATTCATTAGACAATATTATAATTACATCCTAAAATATTTAACAGTTCATGTCATCTCTAGATTTTCCCCCCTGGGGATCATTACCCAGCTGTCCCAGCTGCAAAGGGGTTTTTAAGTTGTTCCGGTCTGCAGGAGCCTCAATATATTCTGCAGACAGAAAAAGTTTCTCTTTTTGATAAATAAGGCTTCTTGAGCTTTATTTATGGTCAAACAGAAGTTTTTCACTAGGAATCCAAAATTCCTTGAGAGATTTTTTCTCATGCAAGCCAGATCTCAGATCATGGCTGGGAGAGAGACAAAGAGGCTCTTCAGAAGTGGAAAACTTCTTTGTCCCCAGCAGCCCTGTTCAGGTGAGAACACAGAGCAGAGAGGGTTCAGCTGAACAAAAAGTGCTAAAATCCCAAATCCCTCAGGTTAGAGTACTTTGAAATCCCTTCTCCAATGCATGGTACTGGAGGTATTGTCGCTTTCTGCAGACCCAAGGTCTCCATTGCCCCACAAAGAGACCCCTCCACAGCCTATAGAAGGTCTCTCTGCCCCTCACCCCACAGAAACCCACACGAGGAAGGCTGGAAGGGGTGTAAGTCTCTTGGCAGGGAAACCCCCAGGAACCCACAGCAGCAGCCCAAGAAGGACTGTCTCTTCTCTACAGCCTCAATCATCTCCACTGGATAGGTTGTCCACCTGCACCTTCACCTGAGGAGGGCTCATGTCCTCTTCCTGGCCTTGGCACCACACCCCACTAACCCACAGCCCTGACACCTCTCTGCCTGCGCAACAGGGTTCAAGACCCTTTGGCCCAGAGCAAGGCTCTGCCTACCTCCTTTTACCTCTTTTGAGCTATTGGCAGCAATGAGGACACAGGAGAGCTGGTACAAAATCCCACCTGGCTTCTTTCAGAGTCTGTACCTAATATCCAATCTAAACCTCCCCTGGTGCATCTTGAGGCTGTTTCCTCATCCTGTCGCTTGTTACCTCAGAGAAAATACCAACCCCCACCTGGCTACGCTCTTCTGTCAAGTGTTGTAGAGTGATAAGGTCTCTCCGAGCCTCCTTTTCTCCAGGCTAAACAACCCCACCTGCCTCAGCTACTCCTCATAAAACTTGTGCCCCAGACCAGATGTACACCATGTACAGATGTTCAGCAAACAACTGAGCTGCAGCCTCCAGAAGGGCTGTGTTGTGCTGTCACATAGCAGGGCTGGTAGCACTGACAGCAAAATCAAAGACAGAAAAATCAAAGAGCCTACCAGTGTGATACCAGCAGCTGGTCCAAGCTTGACTGTTTTATGGCTCCCTCAACCTCGGCAGGGATTGTGGGAAGCACTTGTGCCCCAGGCTGGAGCTGGCCACTCACTGACCAAGCATCTGCCACAGAAAAGGACCACAAGTGGAACATGGGCTTCCTGGGGCATGAGTGCTCATCTGGCACTCTAGGGGAGCTTCTTTCAGTGCCCCTGTAGCCTAGAGCTCAGTGGTCCTGCGGGGGCTTTTCTCTGCCGAACAAGTCTGGGAGGTGGACAGCAGGAGGTGAGGGCAGCACTCATCTTTCTCCTGCCTCTAGTCAAAAGAAAAACAATTTTGAAAATCACTTTTTCCCCTCCATCTGTGGATCGTTAAAAGCATCTGCAAGCTCCCATCAGCTCCCTGCCCAGAGTAAGGCGTTTTTCCATCCTGCAGGGCTCCTCCCCCGCAGCGGGGCCAGGCACACACGAAACTATTACAGGGCCCCCTCTAGTGGCACCGCTGTACGTCCGGGTGCTCCGGGGGATTCCCCTGCAATTCACACCCAGACCCCTCAGCACGGCCAGCAAACTCAGCCGCGGCAAAGAAAAGGAATTTCACCTTCCTCAGCTGGGAGCTCATGGATCTGCATCACCCCATGTTCTCCACACAGACCTCTGCATTCACTGCAGACAGTCTACGCCTGACCCCAAGGAGTCCTTAGGCCCACTGTGTTTCTTAATGAATTTGGCAATAAAAAGGGAGCACTGTGTTGGCATGAGGTCTAGTTATTCATTGCCCACAGTTGTTTAATTGGGAAACATGCTATGATGAGCCTCCCGAGGCGGCAGCAGTTCCCAGGATCAGGTGCTGGCAGGTTACAGGGCACATCCACCCCTGGGACCCTTTACTGTCCCTGCCACACCTGCACCAGGAGCACAGGGGCAGCTGGCTTGGTCCAGCAGTGACTACAGCCTTTCCTGCCTGTCTAACCTGCCTGTCTAATCCCTTGGGACATCTTCTAGTGACTGTGCTTCTGCTCTTTCGTGGTTTGTGCCTGGTTTTGGGAAAGATGTGAGGCTGTTCTGGCACCAGTGCCACCATCCCCTCTCTGTAACAGATGCCAACCCCTTTTCCAGTGCCAGGGGAAACGGCAATCAATTTGGATCAGAGGCTCTTTCTGCAACAACAGAATCATAGAATATCCTACGGTGAAAGGGACCCACAAAAATCATTGAATCCAGCTCCCGACTCCGCACGCAACAACCCCAAAATTCACATAATGTGACTGAGAACATTGTCCAAAGGCTTCTTGACTGTGGCAGGCTTGGGGCCATGACCACTTCCCTGGAGAGCCTGTTCCTGTGCTCATCCACCTTCTGGGTGAAAAAACTTTTTCTAATATCCAACTTTAACCTCCCTGCGCTGGGTTTAGCCCACATTCCTCTCCATCATCCAGAGGGTTCAGGGACACAACCTCTGCATTCTCACCTGGTATAAAACCACAAGTGCCCTTTCTCTGCAGGCTGGTTTTCCAGCCAGTGTGAAAAACAAGGTTAAATACTTTGTGTGTCATTTTAAATATAGAGTCTCAGCTGTCAGTGTCTGCAGGGGCAATTTTTGGGTAGAGAGAAGACAGATTTATAAGAATTAATTTCCATATTGGCAAAGTAACAAAAACCTCCCCTGAAAAGCTCTGCAAATGCTGGCATTGAGATAGGAAGGCTTTCTGTGCCTCTCTGTTGGGAGGAGAGCCTGACCCCAGCCATTTTTGGGGAAGCTAGATGCAAAATCCCACCCCCCAAACAAAACACCCCAGCTGGACATCACTGTCAGAAGGAAATACCCATCCTGGCAAGGCCAGCTCCTCCATGGGGCCTGAAGGACTCAGGCTTCCAGCTCAGCAGGGATGTAAATATTTGCAGTACCAAGGTCCTGCAGAAAGGCAGCTCAGCACAGGAAAGAGCTGTCAAACATACCTCTAGGTCCTGCTAGATCATATTTTCCTATTTTTTTTTTTTAAATCATATATACTAGCCTTTCATTCATGTCATTTAAAGAATGTACTTTAAATCTCAGTCAAATTAACAGCGACAGGAGCTATAAATCCAACCTGATTTAATGACAACATTTCTTCTAAGCATGCAATATAAATTCACAACTATGAAAATTAACTCTGAAAGTCTGAGAAATTCTGAAAAGCCATTTAAAAGCCTTTTCTCAAGAGGCCCTGGGGAAACAGCCCCACACAAGAGGGAGGCCTCGCAGCAGGGCTGTTTTGATAACCTTCAGTGAAATGGATCTGACAATATTAACCATTACTGAAGGCTGTGGAGGAAAAAAGTGCTGTAGCCCTCCCTGCTGCTTTTCCAGCTTGGATGGAGCTGTGAAGATATGGCACCTGGGATGGGAATATCTCTAAGTTACTGTAACACAAGGAAAAATTACTTTTAAAAAATAAACACTTGTTTAGGGGAGTTTGGGAGTTTGATGCTGAAGTGTTCAGGTACCCAGTGGGCTCAGTCCCAGCAAAGCTGGGTGCTCCAGTGCATATTCTGCACCGCTGCTTTTGGCAGCAAAATTCCAAACACTCCTTTCTGCTGCTCTGCATGTGGACAGAAGATCTAAAATATAAGGGGAAAAAAAAAATCCTCCAAGCCAGCTGGCACAAAGCACAGATAAACACCTGGGGGTGCTACCAGCAGCTTTGCAAGGCCCCATTCCTTGAGTGCCAGAGCTGTCCCTGACCTGGCAGAGGACAAACTGGGCAAGTTTCATTTGGCTCATAGAAAAGCATAGCTCAGCCAGCTGTCGTAATAACAAACGGTTTGGAAAGAGTCTTTCCTCAAACAAATAAAAAACACTGTATAAAAAAGCATTGTACCATTCCCTGAATAAAGTTTCATGCAACCCCATCCCAGTTTCTGTCAACCACCTTGGTTAGGCTTTTCCATGTGATTTATACATAGGTTGTTCCCCTTTTTTTTTTTTTCAGGTGAAGAAGGTGCATTGTCTGCACTGCAAGTAAATTTCAATGTGGAGTAAAAAAATTAATTAGAAAAAATAATCAAATAAGTTTAAAACAAATAAATGCAGAAGTTAAAGGTGAGTAGAGAAAAAAAAAACAGTTTCTGGATTAGAAATTTCACAATATCACTTTCAACAGACAATTAGAGGGAAAAGTAATTACAGGGTTTGCATAATCTGACCAAACCCAGAGCACTGCTAAGCAACAGCCTCAGCACCCACACTGTCAATGTGCCCAGCTGATGTCAGAGCAGGTCAGGGCTTTTTGGGGGGTGAAGGGAGATCCAACTTGGACACACAAAGTACTCTGTACAGGCCTAGGCCTGGAGACTGACCACTGCAGCAACATGGATAAGAAGAATATTAAGTATACTGGAACACCTTTACATATATATATATATATATATATATATATATATATATATATATATATACACACACATATACATATAATGATTCAAGGATTAATTATATAAAGATTTAAAGTAAAGATTAATTATGTGAAGAAATTATTAAAATAAATAGTACAATTTGAATACTTTAAATAATATTAAATACATAAAACAAAGTTATTTAAATAATTTAAATGCATAGATTTAATTTATTAGAGATACAGCTGCACAAGGCAAAATGCAATTCTTGGTTTTGACCAACACCCCAGTATATGAGGTATTTGCCATGCTGGCTGCAGAGATGGCCATTAGAAACACAGAGCCAAGGCCATGGACAGCCAGAGGGATCTGAAGAAGGAACTCCAACAGCTCCCCAAACCAAAGGAGAAGGTCAGTGGGCAACCAGTGAGATCCCAAGGTACGGCGGGAACAAGCAGAGATCAGGGTCAGGGATGGCTACAGGGCACACTTGAGCTGCAGGATGAGGACAGGCTGAGCGTATGGGTTGTGAGGAGCTCCACGACAGCATCTCCAAAGACCCCTTCTCTTTACCCATTGAGATTTACAAATGCATCCCACCAATACCAGGCTGTAGTAGTTAGCATCCCATGGTAACTACTCTGCTGCAGGGACTTACCTTCCACCATCCACCAAAATACCCAGTGAACATCCCAGACGTGCCATGGGTCCCAGCATGTGTTCCACCGTGGTAGTGCCCTGCCTTGGGGCTGCCCTGGGTCACTGGTCAGCAGCAGGCGGGGCTCCAGCTGGCTACCAGGGCACTGCTAGATCTAGTGCAGTGCTTGCAGGACAGCTTGGGCCAGCTGAGGAAGGATGAAGAAGCTCCCAGTGGAACTCACAGGTACTAAGTGGCCAAATCCTACTGCAAACCACCACCAAGGGGAGAGACTATAAACAAAGAAAAAGAGCTTAAGTTGAACCAAATTGGTAGAAAAGCCCTTTAACATCTAAAGGCAAAAAACGGATGCCAGTTCTCTTCCTAAACTGAAGAAAGTACCATTCCAAGTCTGCCCAGCAGGAGGCACTGGGACACCAGTAACCCGTACACAACACCCCCCAGGCCCACAGCTGCCTGCTAAGGTAGCCACTACACTTAGAAACCTTTGTCAAAGTGCCAAAAGCAGAGCAGAATGTCCCCCAAAGCACTGATTTGTGCCCAACATAGTCAGTCCTCAGTCGGCAGAGCTGCTGGAGGTAGCTGAATGTTGTTGCCCAAAACCTTGCCAAGCTCTTCTCATCACCACCACTGGGTGCTTGCTGTCCTTCGCAAGGTTATTTTTGTGGCCACTCCACAGCTGTCAGTGCCCAGGCCAGGCAGAGTTGGTCACTTGAAGCAGAGCTCAGTTTTTACTGGAGGTAACCCCAGCCATGGTAGCAACCAGCGTCCATCAACTTCACAGATAACTCCTCTAATTTCAGCCAGTGTCATTAAACTAAAGCAAAAGGCAATAGGCAAGAGAAGGCCAGACAAGCACAGGGTGGACTGGGACATAGGAGTTACACAGGTGAGATGCTCTCAAGGTTTACTCACACCAATAGCTGTATCCAGGTTTTGTTTAAAATCATTGAATAGGAGGCTCCTGCTGAGGTACCTACCACAAGGCTAATAAAACACAGTTAACTGTAAAAAGGAAATAGTCTGATAAGCCTGGGGCAGGAAAGTCCTTGGCAGCCACTGCATCTCAGGTTTCACCGGGGCTTTCAGCAGGAGAGTGTTTGGGAAAACATCTGTTGGTTTCCATGGCTGTGCCTGGAGGTGCTGGCCCCAGGTCCAGGGAGACACCTTCTGCAAACAACCCCAGGGATCCGGGGGGCGGAGCAGTGGGTGCCTGGAGCGCCCCGGGATCACAGCTCCAGGAGACAGCGCTGCCCCATGCCTGGGGTCTGCACAGGGGCAAACCAGCACAGCTGTGTAATGCTCCATCCACACTGTGCCCACTACACCCTGCACATTTATGCCATATGGCTTAAACTTCTGCCATTTTGTTTGAAAGAAAAAAAAATTGGTTTCAGGGGAAAAAAATTAATGGTGTTGAGGTTCTGCCCAAATTTTCATGGCTAGCTGCACAGCCCATAGGCTATTTGGTCTGCCTGAAGCTGCTGTGTTGTGTAGTTTCAGTCTGAACTTTACTGACTACATATGAAAATAATCCGATGTTGTTTTTAACATGCACATTTTAATGAAGCAAACATTTCTATTTAATAAGTTATAAGATACAATTTTACAATTTTATTCCAGTTTATTTTGTTTTTACTTCCTAGTTTACGATGTAGTGAGCATTTCACATTAAGGCACAAAAAAGGCACAGTAAAAAACCCCAACCTTCCTTTTTTTCCCAGTAACTGTGCTGGAGAGTAGTACATCCACACATAATTACAGAACTGTAAGCATGAACTTCTCCCAAAGGACAGTGACATGTCAACTGGTTTTCAACAAATCCTACCTTCTCCAAATTGCAGAGTTTGATCTCATCAGGAGAGTTTACTAAAGCCCCAGCAGCTGACAGCAATTCAGATATGCACCTGGGAAGTAATATGGAGTAATCCAGGACAAACAGACAAGTTACAAGGAAGTTTCCACACCCTAACCCTCAGCAGCAACGCCTGTTGCGCCATGAAGGGCATTTCAGGAGAGATGAGTTTGCTTCAGGCATGTCCTTGGACTGAGATACAATAAAACACTCTGCACCAAAGAGGGGTTTGTTCATTTATGTTGCTATTATTGGTATTGCTATTACTGGTAACTTCACAGACCCACCCTGTGTCCCACTGCAGATGTGGGTCCCTTTCCAGGATTGCTTCTTTGGCCCATCTCAGCCACTGGTCTGGCCTGCAGCCTCCAGGGAAATCACTGGTCATCTTTTCAACATACCACACTGCTCTGGACTGCAGCGACTCTGGGTCACACAGGTGACAGCCATGCCTGGCTTGGCAAGTTCAGGGGCTTTATTAACCCAACCAACTCAGGGCTTGTTCTTAAATAGAAATGAGTGTGGGGGGGTTACCTGTAAAGTTATGGAAACATCACCAGCATCCCAAGCTCGTTAAAAACCGCATTACTAGCATCATGGCCAAAAAGCTACCTGTCTCTAGAGTTACAAAGCATTAACATAGAGAGGCTGAAAGCTTACAGGAAGTAATTTTCAGTCTGCTTTTTGTTTGCTATAAAAGATAAACTTTTTCTAAATGTAAACCATTAGCAAAGCATTTTCAGAAACATTTTAAATTTGAGTGATAAAGCTACTTATAATAGCTTTTTATAATGTTAAGTGTTAAAATCGATCAAGTATACAAAGGCACCTATTATAGTACCAGTTTTACCTCATTTCTATACAGAAAAGAATTTGAACTGGGGACAGCCCAAGTCATATTCCATAACTAAAATGTAAAGTCTCCAGTCAAATAAAATCAGTAGTTAAGATACCCAATTACGAAGACAAATTCCAGTTTTCAATTAACATCTAAGGTCTTTAACATCCGCAAGGGAAATTAGTGTCTAGTCATCCACATGATTCTCCAAACATTAACAGTGACCTGGACAGATCTACAAAGGTACAATTTGAGGAGATATTAAATAAATTGACATTAGGTTGGTAAGTAGGATAGAAGTGAAATGCTTGTAAAAACAGTTACAGAGTTTATGTCTGACTACTGATATGTGAGCCGTGTATATCTAGAAACTGCATTTTGCAACACGACTGCACCCAATACAACTTTACATCTGAACTGCAAACGCAGAGACCACATGACCGTGCATTTATGGAACAGTGACATGGAAAGGACTCCCAGGAATGTGCTCGTCACCCCACTTCACTGCCAGGACATAGTCCCCCCTTTCCTTGACGACATAAGTGACGTTGTACTGATGGCTGCCCAAATGCTTGATGGACACCTCTTCGCATGGTATTGTAGGTCCATGGACACCAACTAACAGCATGTTGGAACCTATAGCAAAACACACAACTGTTAATATTCCTGAGCTTAAACAAGGCGGTGTGGCTGTACCATAATATATTGGCTCAGTAACATGGATTTTGTTATTTTAATTCACAGAGTGGTAGCTGAGCCATACATCAGATTAATTTGGTATAAGGAGGAATTTTACGTTAAAAGCCTTCAGCCTCATAGAGGTGACGGTTTATCTGTGCTACCTGCCAGACCTGACAGGTTACCACTATCTAACTACAGGTTACCACTAAGTAGAACACAGGAGCCATCCATGCTTCTTGTGAAAACAAGCTGGTATTGCTTTACAAGTACTTCATCAGAAGTTAATGCAGGGGCCAGTGGACACAGCTGGCCTGTAATCCACCCACTGCAGAGCTCCCAGATGATGATGACGACGACCATCAAAAGGTTACAGGAACACCGTGCATTACATGCTACAATGCACCACAAGGGTTGCTTAAGTTCAGCAACTTGTTTGTTCTCATGCCATAACCTTGTGGTTCTTCCAGGTGCACCTGGCTCAGACGAAGCCATTTGGAGAGGAATTAGCATCTTTACAGCCTCTGTATTAGGACTGACTTGGTGAGCCCACTATAGTATTTAGCATTTTTCTTTAGTACCAGACCATTACACCTCAAGCTCTGAATTTTACCTCTGAATCTGCAAGTTGGTTTAGGTAAAAAATGCCCAGCTAAACCACCGACCCTGAACATCCATCTGGTTCCTGTATCCATACCTGCTTTGCTGCAGTCCACAGAGAAGGAGCTTTTCTGACCCACAAAAGCCTTTGAGAGTCCTGCTCCCCGGGAAACCACTTTGCTGGCATCTGAGGTGGATTTGGGAATGGCACTATAGCAAGTTTCAGTCGATGACCTTGTCACCGACTCTACCAGGATGGAAGAGGTTTCGTTGGCACTGCCTGGGCTAACCAGTCGCTGCCCTGGAAACAGAAAAGGTTTCTGACATTCAGATTCGCCCATCTGAAAGGCATTCACAAGGACATTTCAAAACTCTCCTAATGACTAGCACGCATTCTGCATCCAAAATGCATTTTTGGAGAGGAGCAATTTCCTACTTGGATTTTCAAGCTGACATCTTCCAGCACTGCTGGCAACAATCCCATCCCAGAGCCCTCAAATGGCTAAAAGACCATAGGAACTTCAGGATTCATTAAGCAAAGCGGATTGCTTAAGGAGAGTTAATTGTGCTCCAATCACCAAATGCCAAAAATGACTCGAGTTGGCAGAAAAGCAGGCGCAATTTTGCAATAACCCATTTTGAAAGCAGAGCATGTCCCAGCCTGGGGGAGCGCAGTCCCTGTCACCCTCTCCCGAGAACACCACCACGCTATGGGCACCACAAGAGGGTTCACAAGAGCAGGGGCAGCAGTAGAGATGAGCTTCAGCCTGTGCTTAAATACATTGCTGGAGAGAGAACAGGCTTCCTAAACCAGCCTTCCTCACTTCACCTAGGAGTCTCCCAGACATTAGTGACCTTTGACTAGGTGATACCTGCACCAAAATGAGACCAAGAGAGGCAACACATGCTACAGATGACCAGGTTTCAGGCTTCAAGGGTGGGGAGAAATGGGTAAATAAGTCTTATTTCCCTGCGACCCATGCAAGACCCTAGCACTAGATCGGGACTTAATATTACCCCATAAAGCTGTTTTATGGCCCATCACTGAGTCAAGCTGCCAAGCTCCATGCCTACTGCTTTTGTACTGCTCCTGAGACCCTCTTCTCTAGGCTTTGGAAGTGATAGGAAGAAATGTTTTTCTTATGGTTTTGGGCATCTAGACCACAACACCACATTATCTCAGGAGGATGTATTTACTGAATGACATGACCTGCTTCAGGCACAGAGTAAATACTAGTTAACTTTTTACCTGTAACCTTTGCCTTGAAAGGGCTGCCCACTATGTGGTTAGGTCCACCATATTTAACTCCAATTAAATAGTTTCCTGGAGCCATGGGTGTGTACATGACTTTGTAACCTTCTGGAGTTTCCTGGCAGTCCATTTTCACCTTTGATGGCCCTTCAATTGTAACAGAGAGGGTACCTGGACCAGCCTTGGTCGTGTTAATGAAAAACTCCGATTGCAGTCCTAGAAAGATGTAGCACAGTGAGACACACTCTTCCTCACACCCGATGTTACACACACAGCCTCAGGCATTAAATAAGAAATAATTTGGCGCAAGATCAGTCTGCCCAGGGCTGCAGGCAGGGAGGGACACCACATCCACCACTGCAGCCTTGCACAGGCCAGCCCAAATGGAGTTCTGCACCCTGGCAGCCTCCTCAGCTTCATCCTGCTCCCTCCTCCAGTTAGGTTATGTGACTTTGTGACAAGGGGTCATGAGAGCCCTTCAGGACTCAAATGGAAGCAATTTGATATCAAAAAACTGGCTTAGAGAGAAAACAAGAACTTTTCTGCTGGGCATCAGAGTTCACACCCACACAGCTCCAGCATGGCTAAGTTTGGGAGAGCTCACAGCTGTCTTGCTGCCTGGACTGCAAATCAGCAGTGAAGAGCCCACAAGAAAGCAAGAAAGACAAGGAGCAGGAGATGGCCTGGAGGTGATGGGCGTTGGAACTGCTCGACAACGGCACTCCAAGCAGTTTATGGAAACAAAAGCTTGTTTAATTACAGCATCTGGTTAACACAGCTGAATTATTGCTGCTAATACTAAGCCAATGACACAATGCCAGCAACACAAGAAAAAATTAAGTAAGGCTTTCAGCCCCCAAATAATTTACTGTCAGACTCTGGACTCAAATATTTATGATCTTTGGGCTGCAGCATGAGATGCTGTTGCAGAGGAATAAAGTGCTCGGTCTCACTTAAAACCAGGATGGCCATGGGAAAGTTTACTGCTGCTGTGATGGAAGCATGAAGACATGGGAATAAACTCAGGAGAAGTTTCTAGCCTCCCCACAAAAGAGGTTGCTGTGTCGCAATGCTGGAAGAGCCCAGCTCTCACAGAGGCTTGTGCCATCTTCCAGTGCTCTAGCAGCCCATCTCCCTGGCACCACCGCACTGGGAGGTCAGGCACCAGCCCGCAGTGCCTTGCTTGACTGGAGAGAAGTTAATTCTCAAAGCCAGCAAGCTTCACAGCTTCTCGCTAAGAGCTGTTGCTCCAGAGGCACTGCTTTTTCCTGTGCCCCAGATGAAGGCTCGTATTGTTGGAGGCTGCAGACGCTCAGCCCTCCCAGGGGGACGGTTCAGGTGCTCAGCCACTGAAACCCCTACACTGAGTCATTGTTCTGAAACGCTGCTCAGCAGCTCCCAGGGCACTGCGCTTTTGGCAGTGGCCAGGATTCAACAACGAGGCACAGAGCAGCTTTGCTGAAATGAAACAGTCTATTTAGATTAAAAACAACCCCAAGCACCTTTATAGACGAAGAAACATTCCTCTGTCCCTGATGCATCACTGGCTGGTAATAATGAGTGCTTTTGTTTCCACCGATTAAAGGAGCTCAAGCTACATCTTTATTTTATAGAGTGTATCTGCATGTTTCCAAAACCAACTGCTTTATTCCTCCAGAACAGCAGAAGCTTTGACTGAATAACTGCAGTACTTTTTTTTTTTCCACAGGGAGAAAAAAGGTATGAAATGGAATCCACAGGAGACAGCGGTGGATAGACAAAATGAACTAGCTATTCCCTTACACAACAAAGGGAGAGAAAAATAATCATTTTACTCTGCTATTTACCTATGTGTGTGGCCTGAGCAAGAACACAAATAAATCAAAGTGCATATCCTGGAATGTTTTCATACTTACTAAGGGCACAAATCATAGAAATGAAACAACAAACCCTAAACACTACATTCTTGAGTTGAGAACTATCAGATGAGGCAGCCAGAGCTGACAATGAGGTATACGAGGTGTCAGATTTCCAAGAAGAAATTGTTCACACTGCATCTGGAGCGTACACATCACACTACTAACAGAACAACCCACCTTCTTCGTAAGGTTTACATATCCTACTACATTTCACTTGAGATTTCTTAGAGCAAGCACCAAAGGGAAGGTAACACGGTACACCCTTATACCCATTTAATTAACACAAGTTAAATAAGATTCCTTCATCTCTAGACAGCCAACTCAGACATCGTGTTCATGTGTGGAAGGGAGCCAGAGCATCTCCACAGCTCAAGGGACCACCAATGTGGAGATAAGCTAAACTAGAGCTGTAGTCCAGCTGCTAACCAGCAGTTCAGTGAATGCATGTTGCAGTTGCTGATTTACAGAAGTTTTAATTTTGTTAAGGCTCAGTATAGGCTGCAGACTTGTGAGTGATGGTTATAAGACATGAGGAACATGCTAGAAAGTAAAATTAGCCCGCACTCAGGTCAGCAGAGAATGTGGGTTAGTTCAGCTGCCTTAGCAGGTGAAGTCATGTAAAAGTATGCCTAGAAACAGGTTCTGTATGTCTCAAAGCCCAGGTGCAAGCAGGTCTGTAGGAGAAGGATTACCCGTGGTGCCGCTCTCCAGGCCAGATCCATAGGCCATGACAAGGGCAGGGTTGCCTGCCTGGCCAGGCTCTCCCACACGCACTTTGAAAGGGCTGCCCACCACATGGCTCCCATTGAACTTCACATCAATGGAGTGGATGCCATTCTCATGGGGGATGAACCGAACGGCGTATTTATCTGCAACAGAGAAAGGGCTCTTCTGACAAATCAGAAGCAACAATCCAACCATAAACCACCAATTAAACCCAAGGCAGGGATGATTAGCAATCTGAGCTTCTGAAAGCCTTTGACACATTTTGGTCCCAGTTTAAGTGAACTCAGCGACATGAGGTGCTAAACTTGTATTTAAGCAGAAAAATGCTGTATTTATCACAGAAGGTATTACAGCTTGTGTTTTCACCTTGTTCACTAGGACTTATCTCAACTGTCATCTAGTCTGAGGGTTATTTGTCTCACTAAACATGAAAACTGAATCACACCCCAATCTGTTGGCAGCTGAGGGAGCCGTGTATAGAAGAAAAGCAGCTGGTCAGAGCAAGCCAAATCTTACCAGTGAGCTGAGTGTGCTGCTCTGACACCACACCTTTATCTAATGAAGTCATTTAGCAATTTGCTGATATTTCACATTTTTGATTGCATGTTAACTCAGAGGCAGTACTGATCTCCCTCAGCTGGACAGCTGCTGTCTGTTTACAGCACAGACTTCAAGTGAAAAAGAAAAGCTCATTGCTGAAACAGGAAATAAGCTTTCTGTAGTGTTTGCTTATAGACAGTTTCCTTGACATTCCATGTGAAGGAGTGAGTGTGAGTTAAAAAATAAACTATTAGTCAAAGACTGAAGCATAGCTTTGAGAAAAAAACTTCTTTCCTGGTTAAATTCAACAACCACATCATATTTAGTTTATTACTAATGTCACTGTACCTTCACTGGCAAGCCAAGACTTAAATACTTCTATCTTGCACAAGTTGGGGCTCAGTCAGTTCATGGAAAAACATGGACATAACCCTGACTGAACAGCTCCTGACACCAAAAAGTTGTTTTCCAAGCAACATGCTCATCTTTGGGACACACTATTTGTAAGCCAAAGGAACTGAATTTCCTATGCAGCAGGAAGTGCTTTGGAGGTCATGCAATTGTTTTGATCATCATCAAGCTGTGCTCACCTGGCTCCAGCTCAGACACATGGCACTCTTCGACGGCTCCGGAGGGGCTGTGGACTTTAGCATCAATCTTGCCCTTTGCCCCGTTCAGCCTTATAGCAAAGGATGCTGGCTGATTAACTTTTAATCCAGATTCCTGAGAATGCAATAGTCAGATTATCAAATTCAAACTTTCATTTCAGACAGCACAAGATTTGTGGCAGGGAAATAACCACTTCACCATGAGGATTTTTCAGATTTTAACAAAAGGCATGAAGCTGTGACTTTAGCTCTCAAATTAGAAGGCCTCTCCCTCTTAGGGGGTGGCTGATTTAGGAGTCACCCACATTGGCTAGGCTGACTTTTCCCATGGTAACAGACTGGAAGACAGATGATTGCACCACATCAAGGAGAGGCAGCTTTACAATACTAGTCACCCGTTATCACTGAGGTCAGTCCTTGGTATTCAGGCACTTGATTTAAAGGATGCTTAAGCTATACCTCCATTTTCAGCCCATTCATTCATTCCAGATTCATTCAAGGAAAAGTCTCTGATAATCCAAATGTCTGAAAGAGTAATATGCATGTTTATATTTGCCACAAGAGGCTGCATTTAGAACACTACCATAAGACGTCTCAAACATGAGAAAGTCATTTAAAACATGAAACCAATGCTGTGGTGCTGTCAGACCATTGGTGGAAGGTGAGGCAGCTCCACACCTGAGCCAGAGTGGTCCTCAACCAGCACAGCCTGTACAGCTATCCAGCAGTAATATCTCACACTTAACATACTTTACCTCATTTTGTTTTCAACTAAATCCCGAAGAGAGAAATAAATGCAACTGAGTAGAATTGAGGTAAAACATATAAACAAGTCCCTGATGTGGGTTTAGTGGAGGCTGATGCTGCACAATGAACTCTGTTACAGAATACTCAGCTTTATCTGTCTCTCCAGGACTTAATTGAAGTGAGTATTCCTGTCAAAGAGTCTTTAAATGAAACACAAGGCAAACATCAATACCACAGTGACTAATTAACACCCTTGTAACTCCTGGTTAGAAGTGATACTATCAGATGAGGCTGTCATGGTTCATTTACACAGCCGAGGTGGAGAATTCCTGCAGCCCAGGCAAACTCCTGGGGATCACAGCTAGGACATAACAAAAAAAAGCCTTAATGGAAGTACTAATCACCACTCAAGGAGGACTGAGGTACAGTATATTTAGACACAGATTCTCAGTCTTATATCCAAGTTTCTGGCTTTGGAGATTTCAGTCAGGCCTTACTTTTATTTTGACACCTGTAACCACACACATACACAAATTATATGGTGAGATTACCAGATGAGCCCAGACCAACTACAAAGCTGTGATTCACTCTGAGATTCACTAGCCATCTAGATTTCACCAGCCATCTGAGCTGTGACACGGTGGTTTTGTGACATCAACCAGAGCAAATCTGCACCCTGACCTCATGGTGGGGCCACCTCTGTCTGCCTGGCCAGGCTGCAGTGGTGTGCCAGCCATGTAGTCCTGTGCTACCTCACCCACAGAAATGCAGCTCTTCGTGTACGTGCCAAATAAGGAACTTGGTACCAGCATGATCACTGGTGGTTCACCTCTAAATTTCAGTTCTCCTTGTCCTTCCCCTAGCTAATGCCATGGGAAACGTGTCTTAAGTTTCTCCAGTGCTATTTCTGGAGCCTTTTATTCATAATTCCCAAGTGTTATCACTTGTAACACACTCAATTGAGCCTTCTGCCTTTGAACTCTGGCTAGCCAGAGTTACCCAGGGGCCAGCTGCCAAAAATCTCTCTGGCTGCAAGCTGAGCTTGAAAACAAACACCAGCCAAGATGAGGCAATTACTAAGAAGAAGGCACAACCATTTTGGTTTTGGAGAACAAGGACGAAATCAGTCTCTGTGGTAAGTTGTAGAGATGTTTCCTTATGTCTCACCTGAAGACTAGTGACAGTGAGCCTGCGAGCATCATCAGAGGGGGCGATGACAGGAACCAGGTAGGGGCTTTCAGGAATGTGCTCATCATTGAACTTTATGGACACCTCATAGTTGCCTGCAGAGAGAAGAGAAGCAGTGAGTGTCCTTAGTTTCTTTGAAAGTCACTATCAGTGTTGTTTCCATGTGATTTGGTCTCAGGACATACCTGGCTCTTGAACTATATATGATGCACCACAAGATCCATCTTTATGGTCATCAAAGGTGATTTCTGCTTTACTTGGGCCTTCTACAGCAATAGACAGTCCTCCAGCTCCAGCTTCCCGTGTCCATATGCTGAACTCAGCTGTTGAAGCATACCAGAGCACACAAGAGTAAGTTTGCTGCTGTTGCTGGGTTGCAGCTTCCTCCTAACAGACTGTAAAGTTCCACTTGAGCACATTTGAAGAATGGTAGCTCATCCCACCATCCTGGGAGATACTGCTTAGCAGTTTCTCTAGGAGGCTCCTGTTAGCCAAAACACTGCACTGCAGACCTGCTCACAGCAGATTCTGGAGCCCACTGAGAGCAGAGGACTCACCTGGAACACCTGTCTCTCCACGCTCCAGCCCTGGGCCTCCAGCTCTCACTTTATGGGCTCCTCCCTCGCCCAGCGGCCCCACGGTGAACTGGAAGGGGCTACCTGGCACCGGCTGCCCTTTGTATTTGACATCCACAGTGTGGACCCCCATTTCTTGTGGCACAAAGCGGACACAGTAGGTGTTTTTGTCACACTCTACAATTTCAGCATCGAAGTTTCTCCCAGAGGGACTGGTTACCTGAGCTGTCATATCAGCACAATCAATTTCTAGCAAAAACAAAATTTAAAAATGCAGATTAGGAAGTGATGAAGGGTTTTGGAAGCAGATCTGAGCTCAAGTGATTACCCAGTACAAATAACAAGAGGTACACAGATGCCCATTGCATGCTCAGCTGTATGCTTCTGAGCATACAGAAAACCTGGCCAGCTACTGCTTCCCAGGTGCTACAGAGGCAGATGAAGTGGCTGGATAAGTGCAGCCAGCTAAGCCTGGCCCACATGATTCACACTTTCCAGACAGCAGTACAAACATTTAACAGCCAACACAATCTTAAAACCCTGTGCAGTCCATTCTCCAGCCTGCTGCACACAGAATAAATTAAATCAGTATTTATTTCTCCATGTGTTGATCGTGGTTATGCTTATTTTTAACTGTTTGAAAAGACACATTACCAGTGTTTCTTCCCTAAGCTATGTTAATATGAGGGTGTCTTTACAAAACTGAAGTTGGTATTTTCCCTGCTTCAAGCACTCCATGCTACACAAGCGCAAGCTGTGGTTTTGGGCATAAGGATTGTTGTGGCTTACCTGGGATTTTTAGGTTCAGATCACATATGCTTCCTACTGTTGCAACAGAAGGAGCTCGTCTGGTTCGTGTGATGCTCTCCTTAACTCTTCCTTCACCACTGATCTTCACACTGAATGGGCTGCCTGTAAGTATCACAGCAAGTCATTCCTCCTCTGCTTATTACACACGCCACTGAGGGCAAAAATAAAAGCTTCCTCTGACTTGTAGGGGATCATAGGCGAACTTTTATACCCAACTAACAGTTAGGCCCAAGTCAAAACACACCCACATAACCAGAACAGTTTTGGATGCTTGCTGCTTGGGAAGAGCCTCCTCGCATCTTTGGGACTGGTCCCAAAGCCAGATCACACCCACAGTTCCAGAGCACTGGTCAGCCAGATAAGACTTCTGTTGTACTAATCAAAAATTTGCCCAACACTTCTGCTTACCTGGAATATGTTCGTCTGCAAATTTAGTGGACACAATGTACACACCAGGTACAGTTGGAAAATAGGACACTTTGCAGGTTCCATCTTCTAGATCTTCAGTTTGGATCTCTACCTTGCTGGGTCCTTCAACTGCCAGGGAGATTCCACCATAACCTACAATATAGCTAAGTTAGCCTCAGATTTCCAAAGCTCTACTCTAAATATGACATAAAATAGTCCAAACCCACAGGAGGTGCTAGTTGGTAGGTTTGTATCATAATGGGCACATGGGAGTTGCATGATGCCTTAATGGCATTTCTGTACTCCTAATTAGTCAGAGGCACAGCATGCATTCAGCTTCTAAAATTCTCTGACTATATCCCTTCTATTTCAATAATGTCGAAAAGTTATCTAATCAAGCTAAAAAGTTATCCAAGGCTCCACATTAAACCAATAGGGAAGTAAGTATCTTCCTCATTTCCTTCTTGCTATCCAAATGATACTAGAGCCAGCACCACCCTATCGGTTGTAACAAAGACCTTACAAAGCATATTCTAAGTTAATTGCACTGTCTGTGGTTAATAACTGACAATTATGACTGTGTTTAATGGCAGCTGCTGCTTTGCAGCTTGCATACTGAGGGAAGCAGTGCTCTTGTCTCGAGTCAATATATAACTCATAGCATCTCATGGCCCCTTTGTGAGTGAACTAACCAGCATCTCTTGTGTCTACAATGAAGTCACACATTTCAAAGGTTCGTCCTTCTACCAAGCCACGTCCAAAAACTCTTGCCCGTCTGGCATCCCCGATCTCAGACTGGACCACCATGATTGTTACAGGGCTGTTTGGTACATGGCTCCCATTTTTCTTGATGCTAACCAGATGTTCTCCTACTTCTCGTGGAATGAATGAGATGCCTACAAAGCAGAGAAATGTGAGAAATTTATTCAGTTTTTGTTCATGTTATATTTGATTTAAATGCCTTAATCACACCTAGAAACGAAATACTGGAAGAGCACTCTCTTTACTCATGTTGAAGTGTTGCTCTCAAGTAGACCACAAGGCCATTCATATATGCTGACAAAACCCACTTCAATTGCAACCTGGCACGTCACATGCAAGCTAAGACAAGAGGCCATTCTTCATACTTTTCTGTCTTTGGACAACTGTAGCAAACACTATCAACTACTTGGTTGGACAACACTCTTCTGTGAAGGAGCACAGAACTCAGTCATTTTACACAGCAAAGCAAACTGGAGTAAAGGATATCACAGTAATCTCTCAGAGCTTACCAATGTGGTTATTTGGCAGCCTCTTCAGAAGACAAGGCTCATCACGACCAGATGGGGCTTTAATGCTGGCTGTTAGGAGACTGAGATCAGTCTCATTGATGTCCAACATGAAGTCAGCAGCAGAACCAAGCTTAACCTGAGACCGTCTTCTGTTATCATCTGAATACATAAAGAGAAACAAGTCACAAAACATTACAAGGTTAAGTGCAGAACAAGTCAGAGGACTTCACATTCCTGCCACAAACCAGATTCCCCATGCTATCCGAGGTTAATTTTTACTATGAAGTGCCTCCAGAAGTTTTAACTTTATACCTGTGATCTTGGCTGTGAATGGACTGCCTGGAATGTGTTTGTCATTGTATTTGACCAAGATGCTGTAGTTCCCAGGTAGAGTAGGCAGGTACGTGACTGTGCATGTTCCATCTTTGTTATCAATGCAACTGATCTCTGCTTTTGAAGGTCCTTCAATAGCCAAGTCCAGCCCACCTAGGAAAAAAGTAGTGGCACTTCCGTAAATTTCTGTGAACACCAGGTCCAAAAAACTGGTCCAAAGAGAAATATCCAGTACCTTCTACTGAAAATGAAGTTTAAATGCATGTTTTCAAAGGACAGCAGCAAAACCAGCTCAGATCAATCAACCAAGGCCACAGTTTTATTCAGTCTTTAGATTTACTTAAGAGTGATTCCACACCCAGTCATCATCCACTATATTTAAGCTGCTTTCAGTTTATTTTTAATTGAACAAATAATTTGCACCCTATACCACAGGGTACATCTATTGTTCTCAGGAAGGGGCAATAAACCAGTTTTTACTGCAAGTTACAGCCTGATGTTTGCGTAAGTCATTTATGTCACATGAGAGATACATAATTGGACAGATGAATGTAAACTAAAGTCAATGTGCATTACACTACCAACAAGTTCCTTATTTAGGGTAGGATGGGTTTAAAGAACTGACTTACCCTCTCCTGCATCTTCTGTGACAATGGTGAAAGTTGCTGGTTTATTTGCAACCCCATAAATGAGGCCAGGCCCATAAGCAGAGACACTGCCGCTGTTGGGGTAATTGACATAGAACTGCAGAGGGCTCTCTAAAGGGGGAAAAACCAAAAAGCAGCACTTTTAAAGATGCATGGTCTGTACTACAAGAACTGATACCCACGCTCTTGAATGCGCTTCTCATTACATGGTATATGAAAAAGCTTATTGTGACTGTAATGCACTTAAAAACCAAGTAAGCCTCCATTTCCATCCTCAAAAGACACTTTTCCACAATTTGTGCCACATTCATTCATGGAAGAGTACGTGTTACTCTAGTTGCCAGAGATAAGCTTAAAGGATGGTGTAAAGGGTCTTGTTCATTGCAAGTTTATTTTCAGCACATTAAATCAGAACATGACTCAGAAGCAGGCTTTCAGTTCAGGCACTGATTCTGAATTTTGGTAGCCCAGAATTAGGAACTAGCACAGCACATTGTCTGACTCAATGAACCTGAACTAGCAAATTTGAAGGGTATCCAAAAATGTATTTGCCAGCCTCAGATTAGCTAAGCTGGTGCACAAGAACAAAAAGTACAGTCACCAACAACCAATAATGGTTTCAAAAAAAGGCACAGATAGCTCTTCAGTCCAAAGTTAGATTTTGCAGCTGAGACAGTAAAAAGTTTGATTCATGACAACCTTCACAAAGGAAGCATTATAGCTCATCATCTTTCTATCCCAGCACAGGGTAAAGGTCTTAGTGAACCAATACATCAGACCAATACATTTGGGCAGCACCTAGGCGGGTATTACATCCATAAAGTGCTGAAGGGACTGAAACAACATCATGCATCACATCACTGAGCTCCCTACTTCAGTCTAAGTTATCATGTGTTTCTGTATGAACAGAACCAGCAGTTTTCTCAGACAGTGCTGAAAGTATTTTGTCTCATGTCTACACATCTTTTTACAGGTTTGCCCCTTTCTGCCCAGTCCCTCAAAGCCAGCATGCCTGGAGAACCACAGGGCAGCCACAGCCTCCAGGGGAGGCAGTACTTCCACTGGGGAACTGGTGAAGCAAGGACAAAAGAGAAATGGAACAAAAGAGAGTGGTTTCTGTCTTGTTAGGAAGCAGCCAGGAAGAAAGAAAGATTACAGCATAATATGCATGTGTGTTTTATTTTATTGCAATCAGATGTAAAGAGTAACTATAGTATTTTAGCCTATCAGTTCTCCCCACAGTTTTGGGATTTTTTGCCAATGCAGTTTTAAGGATAAACACACACTGTAACCAGTAGTTTTGTTAAGCACCATGGGAGTAAATTTCAACCTGAAAACTGGTCGTTAAAAAATAGTATGTTTCTTCTTCATAATAAAATGCCACAAAAGCTAGTTTCTCCAAACCAAAATCCATTTTAAGCCTGGCTGGTACAATTAAACCACAATGGAAGCTCATATATGCTGGCACTTCTTTGCTTTAGTTGTCTCTGGACTTCTTGCAGAGAAAGGGCTGCTGAACGGTAAAATATCCTGGGCAGATCTTTCCATAGTATGTACAACTTAGCTACAGAACCTCACCAGGGAGCAGATGCATCAGCAGGACTCTGCACTCAGATTTGCAGTGCCTGTTTTGTCAGACTTACCTGGGATGTGATTCCCCATGTATTTTATGTGCATTTCATGCAGCCCAACCTCAGTAGGAGCATATTTCACTGTTACTGTGCCATCTTTGTTATCTACGATATCTGGTGTATCCGTCTTTCCAGAGGGCATGTGTACTTCACCTACAAAAGGCCACCATGGGAGTTATGGAGAGAGAAGCTGCCTGCTTCCCCTCTCCCACCCACAGAGAATTGTCTAGCCATTTTCAACAAGCATTTAAAATCAAATTCCTTACCCACAGGCGTAAGTACGAGACTAATGGGAACACTAACGAGTCATGTTTTCTACTTAAGCTACATGAATACAAGGCAGAGGTAGACATCTGGCAAATGCTTCCGTAACTATGGGCAGGGCTGTTTGCTACAGTCACAGCTGGGCTTTTCACAGCAAGCTGGCATAAAAAGTACTGATCTACCTTGTAGCAAGGTGCCCCCTCTTCTGCTGCACTTTTGAAAAGCAAAGAACTGTTCCTTCAAGCTGGGACAGCCCAGGGCTTGGGGTGGGATTGCTGAGCTAGAGGGCAGAGGGGACACAGGACTTGCGTGCAGGAGCTTAGTGCAACCAGGGTGCTACTGGAGCAATGCCCTCAGCTGCCAGACCTGTAGAAGAGGGGTCACCTGCTTTGGAGAAGGTGTGTAGCACGAATGCAGAATTAACTGCTTTATAGCATCTGCAGAAAAGAAATAATGGAGCTTATTAAGGATGCATGTAGCTGCTTCAGAAGGGAAAAAGCATCAACAGGCCCTACAGTGCAGTAGCTCACAGCCTAGCACTGACGGCCACAGCAACACCAAGAATCCTCATGTAACTCAAATCATTGAAGGGGCATATCCCACTCATCCTCAGTGGGTGCCACTCAATGTGAAATTAAACAGCTATGTTGTTGGCAGGATACAAACCTCCCACACACACTGTGGTCTAGACCACCCAGTCTCCTAGCTGCAAATGGATAAAAACACTAACAAAAAGCATAAATCTTCTTGAGAGGCACTCCAGGTACCTGTTATTTCTCCTTTCCTTACAGCAAATGGGATAACCATATCAAAGGGCCTGAACCCCATGCCGTTCATGTCTCCAACAGGGACATAAGCTTCTTCTGTAACCTAAAGCAAGCAAAAACATGGGTCACTTCAAAAAGGCTGGTAGAGCCAAATGAGCACTGAGCAACTCCCACTGCAAGCACAAGCAGAAGAGAGTGTGCTGTGATTATTGCAGCCAGTCAAGGACTTGGCTCAACCAGAGCAGCGTCTGGCCAAGCTCTCCTTTACAACACCACACCACAGAGCAGAGCAAATCAAACATGGCACAGATGGAAGACATGCTGGAAAAAAGGAAGAGATAAAAATGGAACACAAAAGGGATGGAAGACAATGTAGTGCACACAAGACCCAAAGTGGCTCCATCTGAAAGGATTTAGTTGCTTAAGGCCTGGAAGAGAAAGTGATTTTTTTAAATGGGCAGAATGATTGCAACAAAAAATGGACAAAAGAAACAAGTTTCACAATGCAACTCTGAACTCAAGACACTGTGATTTTACTGGGAAAACAAAGCAGTGCACTCAGGGTGCTTTTGCCAACAGCAGACATTTCAGAAGTGGAAGCTGTGGGTGCAGTGATCCTCTTCATTTTTACATGAGTTTATTTGGAGACTCCCTCCAAGCAGCAAAGAAAAAACAAGGTCTGGATCCCAAGAACAATTGATGAAACAGAAACAATGAAGACAATGACCAGCGTGATCAAGCAGTCCCAAGAAGCAGGCTGTCATCTGAAATGGAACACAGATGGGGAGCTGAAAAATGTAAAAATTGTGTACCCAAGGGCGGAATCCGGGGGGGGAAGCGCCCACTGGCTCCTGTGACTGTGCGGCGACATCATCTGCATCCACAGCCTGGGCAGGGGTAGAGGCAGGTTAGTTGTTATTAGCTGTTATTCTGGCATGGAGGAATTCCCACCTTCCACAGTTCAGAACACACTGCTCTTTCCAGTTCAACACTTTCCTCCCACAGTGTAGCCCCTCCCAGTCCTCTTGCCATAGCAAAGACCTGGATCCAGTCAGGGAAGCTGGGAAACCACCCTTATCTGCAGGCACTGCGGGAAGTGACCAGTGGCACAGCAAAGGGACAAAGCCAGTACACGCCATTGCCGGATGCTTGGGAGGGAAGCAGAAAGCTGTGCCTGAACACTGGTGGAATTGAATATCAGAGTTGCTTTCTTATAGGACTGATGAAATGAGGGAAAGGAAAGGTTTAAACCTAAGATGAGAGTCCCTGAGCTGAAGGTGGTGGAGTCACCATCCCTGGATGTGTTTAAAAAACAACTGGATGTGGCACTTGGTGCCATGGTCTAGTTGAGGTGTTAGAGCATACGTTGGACTCGATGATCTTGAAGGTCTCTTCCAACCTAGAAATTCTGTGATTCTGTGAGTGCTGCGCAGCATGACATGCCGGTTGAGAGGCTGGGAAGCCGGCTGCTGTGGGAAGGCTGTTGTGGCTCATGCATTTGGATGAATGACCCAGCCCACATCCAGCCATAGCAGCAAAGCCATTCTTCTGATTCATAGCTGGGACTGCGTCGTCAAGACGCTGAATGTGTTTTCCCCTGGCACAGCCGCTCTTCTCACCAGACATGCCAAGAGCATGACTTGCAAATTCCCATCTCTCCCATTAACCAGACACAAGTGGCTGGGACTGACACCCACACAGGCAGCTCCCCTAGGCTCAGCCAACCCAGTCTCTCCTGCCCATTTACACCACTGCAAACCACCCTAATGGAAATTTCCACCTGGATGGACTCCACTAAGAAAACCAATGCAAAACAGAAATGCTGCTGTTTCAGTGTTCTCTGCCCCCAAATAAGACACCCAAGTCAAACACATACTGTATCAGTCAGCTAGGAAGTGAGAAATTTGGCTGGCCAGGATGGGCTCCCTGACCTCGAGAGGCATTTCCTGTGGTGAACCTTGAGCAGTGACCAAGAGAGTCGTTTCTCTCAAGGAAATCTTCAGATACCCATAGCAATCTGCCAAGATGACAGGTAGGAAGAGCCAGAGCTGCTGGCCCCAGAGACTTGCCCATGAGCTCCATCTGAACTCAGTACAAGTACAGTCCTGTGATTTCAGAGACTAAGATGCACCAGAGGCTGCTTTGGCTGAGATTACAAGACTGAGAATTGTTTTGCCAACACAGAGAGATGTTCTTCACAAGAAGTGCTTCTGTGAGCCCTGAGAGGCACCTAGTCTGCTTCTCAAGGGGGTGGGGGTATTGTTTGCTAAATGTGAAGAACTGCACATTGGAAGAAAGATAATTAGAAGGAGGGGGAATTTGGCTATAACAGTTTAACTAGCGCTTACAAATAATTCTTAAGTGTGAACTTCCCTGGGATCTGTCAGCAGATTGTTCCTTATTTTGGGATCAACTTAATAAAAAGTGAGAGACAGAGAAGGCAGAGCACTGTATCTGACAATGGCCACCATAATTAGTAGTAGAAGCTGACTACAACCACCCTTACATCATTTAGAAAAAAGAACTACATGGTCAGGAATTGAAAAACAAATTTCTTCAGAAAAGCCAAGTCTTCATCCTCTGATAGTTTCTATCCCACTTCACTTAACTGTATTGCCTGCTCAAAATAAGCTCTGCAAAGAACAAGGATTCATTAGCTCCTGCTAGCCTAACAAATATCTGAAGAAACACTTACACACAGACTTAACCTATTGCTAATTAAAACATAGCAGCAAGAATCTGAGTGGGAGGTATTTCTGGAGCAGAACTGGCTTACCATGACAGTGAAAGGACTGTTGGGAATGTCCACCCCACCAAAGCGGACATAAATCACATAGGTTCCTGGTTTGGCAGCGGTGTAGAAAATATCGTAAGTCCCATCCTCATTTTCAACAACATCTGCTTCAGCTTCTGTCCCATCTGGTGTGAGGACGGTGCACGTCACTTTTCCCTTCCCTGCTGATTTGGCGTCTACCACAAAACCGACCTCCTCACCAGTCTTTACAGTGGGTGCAATTCCAGGACCTACAAGGCAATTTTCATTACAGAAGGTGTTCACAGAACAGTTTTCCCAAGCAGACTGCCTGTGTGGCGCCTGGGGAGTATAGCACCAAGACATTGCTCCCAGGGAGCCACAGATGTGGTTTTGGGAGCAGTTGTACAGCAAGGGACATTTGTAAAATTGGTCAGCAGAGCGGTATGCAAGAGCTGGCTATCAGTTCTCCTCCTCCTCTGCAATCAGAGAGGCTGGATGGGAACAGAGAGGAAAAAAGCTAAGTTTGAAGAAAGCAATGCCTTAACCCATACTCTTATCATCGTACTCCTTTATGCAGAGCCAAAGGCACTTTCTTCTGCCAGCAACTTGACTGCACTGCTCTACCATAAACCTCCCTCTGTAAGCAGCTATAAAAGGAGACAGTAGCAGTTGTGGCTACATTTCCTCCACCATTATCCAAAAATCATTTTCCACTGTTCTGCCACGCATGACAAAAAAAGAACATCATGCAACAATGCCAAAATTGTAGCAATCAGATCTAGCTTGAAGAACCCTGTGTTTAAATGAGAACTATTATGTCTTATTTGCAGTAGTACATATTGAATACTCCTGCTTCTGATCCTCGCCTGTTACTAGGTAAATGGCTCATTTTCAAGTGGCAACAAACCTGTTGGTTTAATACCTTGGCAGTATTCCAGCACTTACTCCTACAGTGATTGTATTTCAGCTTTACAGCATTGAATCAGAAGCACTTCTTGGAAACGGGAAATTTTAGCTGGCATCTGGCAGTAATTTCCATCTCAGTTACTTTGAATAGTTAGTGACTTGAGTTACTTGGAAGAGTATCAGATTTACCCATTAAGGCATCTTTTAAACAAATTTTGAGGCAAAGAGGATATCTCTTTTTCTTCTATTGTGTCAGAAATATATTTCTGTTTAAAACAACTTGAAAGCAGCCAGCACCTGGACAGGCCTCAGGTGCACTCCAACTGCACAATGCCCAGGTCCAGCACAATGCCCACACACTCTCACAGGTCTACAACAACGGATTAAGTTTCCCTGTTCAACGTGGCCTTGCCTACTTTATTTATTTATTCTACAATCAAGGGACTTAATGTTCAGTGGTATTCTTGCGACTAGTTCCTGTCACTTCTGCTCCCTGCCACAGCCTCCTGGGAGGTGGGAGCATGCCACGGTGACCAGCCCAAAGCCATGTGGTGAACACCCATCCTTAAAATGTGTGCTCCTACAGCAAAAAATCTGGAGTCTCCTACATCAAGGCAATTATTTTTTTTGAGTCATAGTAATATCTTTAGGTTCTCTCCTTCCCAAAAGCCTGTTCAGACCCAGGCCAATCTTCACCAGACAGAAAAGCAGCAGAAACCTCCACTAATAACACCCACCCTCAACAGGCTTTGCTAATATAGAACCACATGACCAGCTGTTTACATCCTCAGAATTAACTCTTTTAAAGCTTGTAATGAAAAACTTCTCACAACACTCAGCGTGCAAGGAGCATGATGCAGTGGACACATACATATGTGTTAATTTTAAGTCAACCTCACTGAAGTTCTCAGCTAGATTTATTGATGCCAAAATAAGCATGAGACAGACAGTTGCATCTGTCTGTTTGTAACAGCCCAGGCAGTCTGACAGATTTTGCTAGAGGCTGCAAGAGATCCCTGCTCACCCACAGGGTGGACACTTCTTTATCTTTAGGAATACCCCTTCTGTAAGAGAAGCCAGACTACACAAGTCTCAAGCATGTCTTCTACACCCATCACATCCACTGTACCACGCTCAGGAGGCAGCTTTACGCACAGAACAAGCAACAGCAAATAGAGGAGTCAAACACTTACCTGTGGCCAAACACTTGCTGGCATCCCCAGCTGGAGATGCCCGGATCCGATAGGGAGAGGCTGGGATATCATCTCCACCATACTTAACGCCAATCGTATAGCGGCCTGTTTTGTCAGGGACATAGGTGACTGTGTAAGTGCCATCCTTGTTGTCATGAATGTCCACTCTCTTGGGTTTGCCCTCTTGGTCCTGAGGAATGCAAACCAGAAGATTTAAGCACTATGAAGGTTTTGAATTTCCTTAGCTGGGCATCAAATCTGTTCCCAACCATACTTAGGTGGTCTCAAGCAGATACAGAACTACAGCTTTTTGAAGTTTAAAGATATTTTGCTCAAAGCCTAGTAACAAAAATAGAGTATTAGGAGTAGAAAGGTCTATCACTATAAAGTAATCAGTGCTATCATTAACTACTCTTTGGTTGATATGAGAATGTTTATAAGAGCAGCAAGCCACTTTAGTCAACTTTATGTTTATTGTAAGAAGTTCAGGCTTCACTGCTTTCACTGCTGTTGGAAATGAAGAATACTTCCCAGGTGCCTGAGGCACAAATTGGCAGTCACACTGCACAGCTCTGTCCTGAGTAAGCAGTGGGTAGCCTTGGGCAGCTGCTCCCTGAAAGGTCTGAGGGCAAGGAGAAGCATTACTGGAGTCTGCTGTCATCCCTCCTGCATGAGGCATCCAGCTTCTGGCACACTGTGAAGTCTAAAGCTAAAAGCAGGTCTGTGCAGCCCCTTCAACTACCATTTCTCGTCAGCTGCAAAGCACGAAGCATTTTAGAAAGTCTTCCAAGCCTGCTTACAGGGAATCACGTGTTGACTCCATTTTGTATTTTATGACTTAACACTGCCTGGGGTACACTAAAAGCTGCAAAGGACTTGAGATTTTAGATACAAAAGAGCTTACTTCTTTCAGGAATTCTTGTGAAACACTTGACATTCAACAGCTCAGAACAAGAAGCAAACGAATGCTGCTAGAAGGATCACCTATGCACTTCTACCATACAGGATTTGAGGAACTTGATCTTCAAAGCCCCAGCCAGGCTGGGAGCTCTGATAAGCATTTTGGATTCTTTAAGAGCACACTTGCATGCCAGAATTAATGGCAACTGCTTTGGTGCACCTGAGCAGGCACTGAGACACAACAGGAGCAAGAACGCAGAAGGGCAAGTACAACTAGGCATGCCAGACCTAGGCATGCCAGAGCTCAGGTATGTGCTTTATGGTCCACTATCCAGACACCTTTTTGCTGAGGCCACAGAGTCCAGGCACCAGAAAATTCAGAAAGAGTAGTAGCAAAGATAAATCAAAACATTTCTGCAATATCTCCTTAAGCAGCTTATGACTGCTGGCAACCTTGAGGGAGACATGTGTGATAATTTATCATAACGTGATGCTCAGAGTGGTCATTATCTCATGGCCTTGCTGAACACTGCTAGAAGTTTCACAAAAGCACTGTCAAGAGCTTCACAAATGCAGAGTGCATGACTTTCCTGTACCAGACCTTAGGGTCCAGTCAGCACCCCAGTCTCCAGGACACTGGGTATGTTAGGATAAAACTGTGGCCACTTCTGAAAGGAGAGACTCATGCCCACCTAGAAAACATGTTTCTCGTCCTGCTTGGTTTTTGTTACTTACTGTGATCTGTACAGACAGAAGTCCCTGCCCAGCATCCTTAGCATCCACAGCGAACTCCACAGGCAGGCTGGCTAGAATGCCATAGGAACTGAGCCCTGGTCCACTTGCTGTCACTTTACTGGCATCGTACGTAGGAAGCACTTTCACCTTGAAGGGACTTAAAGAGCAACCTATTACTTCCCCTCCTCCCAAGTCAATGGCTGATAGTTGCTGCAGTACAAGCTGAGGTATATGTGGATACAGCCCTCTTGCACTGTCTGCTGCAGAGGCAGTGGGCTCAAAACACAACTGAACCCTGAAGTCATGCAAGGAGCTGCACTGGTTAAGTAGAAAGGACCACAGCCAGTCCTTAAATGGTGCTCATGTGCTGGGAGAACGCATTGGATTGTTAAGTCTTCAGTTCTCTAAAGTTTCTCTTATCACCTTACCTTCGAGGAATCTCTTCATCAGCATATTTGACAGTGATCATGTAGGGTCCCTCCTGCATAGGGGTGTACACCACCGTGTGGGTGCCATCGCCATTGTCTACCACATTAACAGGTCCCACAACTCCTAAAAAGGCAACATAAGATTTTCTCAGCTTTCCTATTAAAAGACAGTAATTTGCTGCACAAAGCTACAAGATGCACTGCTCATTTACAGTTGGCAACAAATTTCTTTTTTTTTTAAATGAAAGCAACAGGCATGAATCAATGATCAGTTTCCCTTATTTTGTATCCAAAGCCACTGACTTGAGATAGACTTTTTATCCACCGATCTCTGGGCTCCCACCTTCTTGCTGTAAACAAAAGCTAGCATGAAAATACCAGAGAACGATCTGTCTTTCAGTACAGTCTAGGTCAAGAGCAATTGCTAGAAGTGCATCAAAGATCTTTCAAGACAGAAAATAAGCAATGATTATCATTGTCTGAACTGTCATTTACGAGATTATTTATTATTACTGGGATTCACTGCACAGAACTGAGCCCTAAAGCCAGTTGGTGTGTAGCATTCACCAGCTGAGTCTTTCACAATCAGGTGTTTAGAAAGGCAGGCTTGCTGCCTAGGCAAGAACACCCTGCAAGCTGCCAAAGACCTAAGAAAGCAGGATCAATTATTTCAATTTGCATTAAGATTAATCCACAACAGATTATGTGACATATCAGTTCAGATCAACACACAAAGCAGTCTACAATTACAAGTGGGTTTTAAAACACAGAAAGGATCAGTAGTAAAGCAAGCACAAAAGAAATGTATATAGTTGCCATGCACAGCCTAAAAGCAACACTGTTGGTTCCCACTCCCTCCTGCAGATGATTCTTGCTGTTGCCAACCAGATTTCCAAGAACCAAAATTGCCAGTAGTTAGTGAGAGTTCAAACCTGTCTCAGTGTCACCCTTTGGACCACCTTTAAAGAAATCTGAAATTGCTTTCAATGGGGAGCGCCATCCCTGGGAATCCATCTCATCTGCTAGAATTAAAGAAGTGTTACCTGCAGGGCACCTGCAGAGCAAGACCTGAGACTCCAGTGGGGAGGCAGCTCTCACCTCCCAGCAAGGTGAGACTTGCAGCCAACAGGTACTACCACTAGCAAGAGACTCTGCCACTGAGACACAGCTTTCTAGGTTAATGCACACACCATTAATGCTATCACTCGAGGACCTTGTTGCTCTCTGGGGACTACTGCGTAGTTTCACCATGATTCAGAGACTCTTGCAATCTACTGACACAGGTTTCCCAAATCACTGTTCACATGTTAGACTTTGGATTTACTTTTTAATGTCTAAAACTTAACACACAATTGTTCATCAGTGCTTACTCACACCACTTCTCCCAGCCCTGAAGATTATGTGATCAGGCTAAAGCCATCAAAAACACTATCCACAGCAGCACTACTTAGGACACAGCTCTCCTTTCACAGCATCATACGTGGGTCAGCTGCCAAGGGGCACTTGACAGATGAACAGGACCAGAGGAATATGCTCATTCAAGTGGCATCACCACCTTTGCAAGCAGGGCCAGGACCATGTCCAAATGCAGATACAAGCACAGCCAGATGGAATTCTTTGGTTCTTACCTCTGGGACCTGTCACCACCACTTCAAGAGGTGCTATTCCTGCCTTGCTGGTGTCTACAGTGAAGGACTGAGGGATTTTGGCTCGAACAGCTGTACCCAGACCTGGTCCTGCTATCTTCACCTTGCTGGGATCCACAACATCCTTCACAGGAACCTTGAAAGGACTGCCTGGAAGTTGACATAGTAAGTGTTAAACACCACAAGGTTAACAGTTACAGAGAACAAAAGGTCTTTTTTCTCTACTTTTTTATTTCTATTCCTCTGGTCCAGGCAGGAATGACAACTCCACAGACTCCACGCTATCCCTCTGCTTCTGCAAAAGTCAGAAGTGTAATGATGGTACTTCAAAATTTTCACAGAAATGTTGACAATTCTGTTGTGACCCATCTGCCTCCTACACCTCAGGAAAAAAACTAAACATGAAAGAAACCAGAAGTCCGAATGAGTATCATGGAGGCAACACACTTCCTTATATCTTACTAAGTTCAGTATGCCAACAAAGAGAATGGAAACAACAGGAAACATCCTCTCTTACTGCAGAACAGGACCTTTAATGCATCCACATACCAATTTCATGACCCAAAGTATTACACACCACTTGTGCATAGTACCAGTTATTTGTCAAGGGTTAGTGCCCCTTTTCCTGCCCCACTCATCTGTACCCATTTGAGTAAATGCCACTGCCTTTTCTGCCTGAGTTCTGAGGAAGAGCAGAAAGCCAACATCACATCAACATCCCACAGCGCAAGGGAGATGCAGCCAACTGAGAACTCTGAGTCCATAGTTTGATTTCTCCCCTCTTCTGAAAGCCACTAAGCAAAAACTCTTACCAGGAATATGCTCTCCCCCATATGTGATGTTAACATCGTACTCTCCTGGAATGTAAGGAACATACTCGGCACTGCAACTCCCATCTTTATTATCTTTACAGCTAATTTTAGACTCTGAAGGTCCTTCAACAGTTATTCCAAGGCCACCAATTCCTGCCCCTCTGCAAGACAGAAACACATATTGTTAGAATCACCTGCTTCTAAAGCAGCTTTGTAGCCTTCACATGCTGTGGCTGCGTTTTCATCCTTTTTGGAAATGTGGTAGCCTGACTTCTGATGTTCAGTCTTCAGCATGTGCTGGCATGCAAAGCTGTTCAGAACTACCTCACTCACATCTTCCTAGAATTTTCTCCTCAGGAACTATCAATCCCTAATGTCAAATGTCTGCAGAGCAGAGAAGATGAGTAGACACACAGTCATCAGCTGTACTGAGTTCAGCGTCCTGCATGGCATACATCACTACACTCCTCCCCATCTCAGATATTCCTTCAAGATCAAACAGGCCCCATCACCTGGTGACAACCGAAAAGGCATTTGGCTGATTTGTGAAAGCTTCTGTAAGTCCAGGTCCTTGTGCCTTCACACGTGATGGATGGCAGCCCTCTGCAACATTCACTCTGAAGGGACTATTTGGCACAGGCACACCATCATATGTCACACTGACTGCGTGTGGACCTGTTAAGAAGAGGGAAACATCTCCTGAATTCCCTAAATATGCTCCTCACTTAAAATAATTCTACAAGATGCTACAGACTTAAATGTCAGTATATGGGTAGGTTTCTTCTTGCATTTCACAAGACTTCACTAGTGTTTTGTAACTGAAACTCCATCTACACACTGTTCTTCTAAAGACAAGTTACCATAAAAGTCAGCTCTTCAAGTTAAAATAAAACTACTTCCTGGCAGACTTCTTGCAAAGATGCCAACAAGATGTTGGCAGACCTCAGGGGTTTACCAAACGAAAATGGCAGAAGAGCTGCTTGCTCTTGGTTTTCCCTTTTAAGTAAAAGAAAACACGCCCCTGAGGTTACCCTTTTCAAAAGGCGTGTACTCCACTGAATATGTTCCATCAGCATTGTCTTGGATGAGACAGTCTGTGGGGGAGCCAGATGGGCTCGTGATTTGTGTGCTGATGTGATCACCACCAGCCTTCGTTAGAGGTCGAGCATCCACAGTGAACTCAGTCGTAGCTTCTCGGAAGACATCTACAGGAAATGTTTTGAAGAGTCACTTCAAGAACTGCATACATTCCAACAACAAAACATTTGGTGAAGCAGCATGATAAACAACTTGTTTAGGAACATGAGACTCCTGTCTGTCCAAGGATCACCATGGAAACATGCAAGGCTTTTAACAACTTTCAAGGCTCTGAATATTCAGAAAGAACTTCAAGCCCTACAAATTCTGACAACAACAGTTAGTCTCACCTTTTCCTTCGACTCCTGGCCCAAACACTTTAACTCTGCTTGTGTCCACAGCTGGCTCCACTTTGACCCGGACTGGGAATTTAGGCACTTGCTCTCCTCCATATCTCATCTTGATCGTATACATGCCAGCTAAGAGTGGCACGTAGGTAACGACATAGGTACCGTCTTTGTTATCATCGATCTGGACCTCGGCTTTGGAACCAGTATCTGACAACATGTCCACCCACAGGTCCCCAGGACCTGCTTCTGTGCAGTCGACATTCAGCAGCCCTGCCTCACCTACTTTACCATGCTCCAGACCTGGGCCTGAGGCAATGACTTTAGAGACATCAAATGGCATTTCTATATCTGCCTTAAAGGGTGAACCAGGAATGTGAACTTCTTCAAAGAGGATGTTTACAAAATACTCTCCAGGCTTTGTAGGCAGGTAGGAGACAGAGCAGGTTCCATCGCCGTTGTCCGAACATTCAATTTTAGCTTCACACGGGCCTTCTACTGTCAAACCCAAACCTCCAGTTCCTGCCCCTTTGGTATCTATTGTAAACTGGGCTGGTTTTCCAACAAGGCCCCCTCGAAGACCTGGACCATGAGCTTTTACCTAAAAGAGAATATGCAGTTGAGCTAAACGGCCTTTTCCATGTTATTGCCAGAAGACTTCCTAGTTAGACTTGTTTGTATGTCGGACTCGATTATCAGGCTCTTAAAAATACACAGCAGGCACTGTCTCCTTTGCTACTCAACCCATTTTTACTGTAAAGCTAGTGCTTCTCCTCCAAAAAGGTTTCTACGCAACGATACTCATAATTTCACCATAGCTGTTTTTACATAGCCATGGGAAATAAAAGATTGAAATGTTAAAATATTTGATGGCCATTTTTCTTGAAATATATTTCCTTAGAAAAAAAGCATCTTAATACATCAGAGATGCTTATCAGACAGACTTCTATTAAATTAGGAGCAATACTTAAATTTGCCTCCACACTATGGAGGATGCTTGCCATATATTTGATTAGTTCAACTTTTTTTTTCCAAGTACCCTGTTACAGGAATGAATTCTACAAGTCATGGAGGCTGCAAAAGGAATCACTGAGCACTCTGAGTAAGGATGTTCCTGGGTATGTTTTGGCCAAGACCAAGCCAAGTCTCATGCAACAGCCCACAATTCAGTTTTCAGGTATCAGTTGCTGTTACAGCCCTGTACTGTTCACTTACCTTGGAGGGGTCTGGAGGTAAAGTGGCCTCCACAGTGTAGGGGCTCCCTGGGATTGGGTTGCCATCATAACTCACATCCACCACATACAGTCCTTCTTCCCGTGGGATATATTTTGCAGTACTGCAGTCCTTACCCAGCACTGGTTCCACCAGACATGGCACAGCTTTCCTCATAGGACTGGAAATATTAACCTCCAGTTTACCTTGCCCACCAGCTCCTTTGGTATCAATTACAAATTCCTGATCCTTCCCTACTTCCACTCCTGAAAAAGACAAAACCCGTATTACATTGTTTACTTAACATCAGACAGCGGTCCAAGGAATCTCCCATGTTCATATCACTGAGGGAGCAGGTACTGGCAGGGCCCTCCCCAGTCTGCATTCCTCTGCAGGCAAAAAACCCTCAGAAGCCAAACAAAAAACAAAAAAAACCCAACCAAAACCAAATGCCTTGGCTAACTGACAGTACGAAGCTACAGGGGAAAACAAGACTGGAAGGTGTGGTCTGACAGTATCAGAGGCTCATTTCAAGAAAGCAACAATATTTCACAGCCTTAAGTTCTTCCACTTTTGGAAAACAAAGACTGTATGAATGACACTGTGCATTGTAACGGTTTGATACATTTGAACAGTCACCTAGCCCTTAGGGAAACAGATTTCACCAGTGAGTGCTCAGCCTGGTGAAGCATCCAACTCAGCTCACCACAAAGGACCAAACCCCAAACACATGTTTTCTCCACATTACTATGTAATCTGAGTAAGAAAGAAAAAAAAAAATCTAAACTGAAATTCAGCCTTCAAGAGGACCACCTAAATAAGTGTGGTCAAGTTATAAATTTGGAGCTGGTTGATTCTCAGCTGTAGCAAGTTAAAAAGGAGATTGTTTTGCCTGCTCCTGCTCCAGCAGGACATGTTGGCTATCACCCAGACTCCAGAGACCCTTCAGCAGCTCCCAGCCCACAGGTACTTACTGTTTTCAAGTCCATTGACTCTAACTTTGCCTAGGTCTAGAGGAGCAGCAACGCCCACCGTGAAAGGGCTTTTAGGAATAGGATCACCACCGTAAGTTAGCAAAACCTTCATGGGACCCTAGTTGGAGAATTTACATGTTAGCTCAGTTCCTCACTTTGCACAGACATACCAACACCCAAGCAGTAAATAACCACATCAACTAATCTATTTTATCTGGCTATAGCCAAACCTGCTGGCTTATGGACACTAAAGCTCTCACACTACTGCAGCCCTTCAAAGTACTAAATGGTTTTTATTTAATACAGGAGGAGCAAAAATGACAGTTCTTTCCAACATTTAATTTGACTATATTCAAGCTGCCTGGCAAAGCCTCCAGCTCAGGCTGGCTCCCACCTTCCCGGCTCTCAGACCTGACAGCTGAATGAATGTCCCACTGCTCCAGACCAGGTATCCCTTTCCACCAGACTGCAAAGAGGCCGTATTATTACAGCATCTGAAATACCAGGGCTTTAAGCTCTGCAAGTCAGAAAGATTAATGTTCCTGTGTATTTTGGCTGTAATGCTGCACAGCCATGGCAAGCTGCAGCCCATGGTGTGTGTTCCCTTTATTCTCTCCTACCACAGTCCATATTTTAGCTATATTCACTGTTTGCTTACTTTTCATTCCTGGCCAATTCTGCTCAAAAGTGATATAATCATGGATGTTTCATGCAAGCCAGTGAATAGCTTCCATGATTATTTTTGGTTGTTTTTAGAAAACACACACACGGGTAGCTGTAGCAACACCATGAGATAGATAAGGCCAAATAAACAGCATTAAGCCAAGACTGCTCTGCAACTGACACTGCCCCTCAGGAATTTAACTACCTACTCCATTCTTCTCCTGCTCTGAAGAGTCCACAATCTCATTCATAACCTACTGCTTAGGAACCTGAGAAGGACAGGGTCCAGGAAAGACCTATGTGGTCACGGCACGGAGGGACAATGAGGCTACTCTAATTACTGAGCTGTCTATTTTCATCCCTTTTTAACCACTGCTGTCCTGCCACTGCTATCTCCGAACATCTCCTATAAGCCTACAGCTCTTCCACGACCCATAGTACTTCTCCAGATGGAAGACCCAAGTGGAAAACCTGATTTGGGCATCCTGGCTTGTTTCAACACTGATTTTCAGGTGAAATACAGCAATCTGCTCAAATTGCTCACGAATGCAAGAGGAGTACAGAGGAGTGCTCCCTTCTGAATAACAACCCTGACTAAAAAAGCCAAAGTTTCTCCAAACAGGCATGCCAGCCACATACTGAGATCATGCAACTGCTTTATGGAAAAACAAATGCTAGCTTTATGGTGCTTCCAAGAATTCTGAACCAGCATTATCAGCTAAATAATACTGCACTCTTCCTCATCAGTTCACTTTCACATAGCTCCATTCAAGGAAGCCAGGGCAGATGACCTAGTAGTGCATTTGGTTGTTCAGGAGAGTGAGAGGAGCAAAACACTTTCATCTCATCACCACAGAACTTAAGTCTTCAGAAATACGAGATTTGTGCATTCTTGTGTTTAGTGGCCCTTTATAAACATAGAAATACAGCATAAGGAAAAATACTTCCAGTTATTAGGCGCTTCTACTTTTAGCTCTTTAATGGTGTTGCTAGAAAGGCACCAATTTCCTCATTTGCCTACTGGGATCTAGTGCAGCATCACCCAAACTCTTCTTTTATCCCTGCTCTGGTTTGCACTCCATCTCCTTTGAGACCAGCAGCTTGCTGACAGGCAGCATACCACAACCCAAACTCTGCAGGACTTTGGCAGCTGTGGCACCAGTCAGCTCCACTGTGGAGTCTGGGAAGGTTTGCCACCTTTCTTCTTCAACTGGTAAGGTATGGAATGACAATGTGAGCTGTGGGCTACTGCGTCAGTATCTGTCTTTGCCATAGAAAAGAAACCAGTGGAAAGCTATCAATAACTACACTACAAGTGCATTACTGCTTTCCAACTCCCATTGTACTGCAGGTGTTAGGGATCCATGGGAACAGGATACCCTGGCAAGTTTTTTCTGCTTTTTCCTCTGTGCACAAGTACTAGGGAGGGAGGTCATTGCACTACAGCAACATAAGTTGTTCACTCTTGTACCACTATAGGAGTCAGACCTACCTGTTGTATAGGCGTGTACCTAATAGTATGAGAATAATCATAGTTGTCAATGATATCCAGATCCATCACTGCCTCTCCTGCCATTGAGCTGCTGAACTGCACATCCAGTGGTGCTTTTCCAGCTCCCTTGGTGAACACAGTGAAGTGTGTTGGTTTGCCACTTTCCACACCTGAAGAAAAATGTTAATTCTAATTTACACACAGCTCACACATAGAAACTCTTCTCAAGAAGCATTCAGTACCAATAAAGCCCAGTCAAGCAAAATGCCAAAGGAAAAGGCATTGTTTCCAACTGCCTGACACCCCACCCTGCTGCTGCATTCCAACAATGCTCAGCCAGGCTGTGACCATCCTGGCAAAAGCTCCTCATGATCCAGTACTGGCCACACTACACAAACCCAGCTCTCACCAGTTTTGTTCAGCCCCGGTCCTTCAGCTTTCACTTTACTGGCATCATGCGAGGGATCCACTTTAACTCTGAATGGGCTGGCGGGAATTTCCTGCAACAAAAACACAACTCTAAAAATAACCAAGTCACTCTTCACTAGTTGAAATTAAACAGATCATAATTTTAAGATAATTCCAGCATCTTCAGTAAAATTTCACCTCACTTAAATATTGCCTCACCGAGTAGTATAATTTAAAATATAGGGCAAAGTTAACAGCTGAAAGTTTGTCTCTCTCTGTTTTTTATTTTTAAGTAAAACTCTTTTCCCCTATTTTTCTTGAAGGCAGCCTTGTGCCACCAGGGAGACCACACTCATTATGCCAGTCCAACACATTACACAAACTTCAGCATCCCCATCCAACTCCTCTCTCTTGCATGCATGCATGTATTGCAAAAGAAGCTTCCATTTTTTACACTGTTATAGAAACAGTGACCAAACCAAGCTCACATGAGCTGACATGGAAAGAGCCAGTGGTGAACTGGCAAATGCCTGGTGATCAAATAGCAGATAAACAGATTATGGAAACATCAGGCTGCAAAATGAAGATTACAAACCTCTCCTGCAAAAAGCACTTTAATAGTGTAGCGCCCAGCAGCAGGTGGTGAGTATTTCACTGTGAATGTATCGTTAGCATTGTGGATGATGTCAAAATCTATGTCCTCTTCCTCACTGCTGACCACACGAGCATCACACTTAATTCCAACACTGACATCACCTAGAAAAAGCAAGTGGAGGTTTTGCTACTGGACAGCACAGATATTGCCACCCAAATACCCAGACCGTTCCCATTTCTAGTTGTGAGTCACCATGTTAACTAATACAACAGATCAGATCACAATACACTGCAATGTCCTGCTTCCCACGGTTTTTCCACTAAGTAAGGAAAACCAGCATGGAACAGTACATAATCCCCTCCTTGCATGACCTGTGATTCTGATACCATGGAACAGCCCAGCCTGCTTTTACCTTCTCCTGCATCTGTGCAGTCCACAGTGAAGTGCGTTGGCTCACTTGCTTTCAGGCCAGTTCTCTCCACGCCAGGACCAAACACTTTGACTTTCTGAGGATGACTCCCTTGACCTATAAGGACCTACACAAATTCACAAGAGTCAGAATCACACATCTCTGTCACACTTGAGATCACAGCCAAGTCAGAGCATTGCTTGGAGAGGAGCTACAGGATAACAGATGCAAATGAATGGCCACAAATCTCCCAGGCTGTAGGTGGGCTGATAGGAGACCACCATGTGAGCTTGTAAAAACAGAAATATTTATACAAGTGGATAGATTTCTTAAAAAATGGAGAAGGGCACACCTCCTTGAAGTTCACAGAAGGGTTTTATCATCCTAGTTGTACAAACAAGTAGTTGTGAGCACCAATGTCCTATTTAGCTAGAACTAAGAACTATTCATCTCTGTACTTACCCTAAATGGGCTATTGGGCACATTGGCTCCTCCCCAGACAACAGAAATTGTATGTTTGATTGGCTTAACTGGCACATAGGAGCAGGCAAACACACCATCAGACTTGCTCTTTATCTGGATATCTATAGGGTTTCCTTCTCCATCCTAAAAAGCAGTAATACAAGCAGTAGGTTCAGGTACTTCAAAAATGTTTGCATAGTTTGAACAGCCCAAGACTGTTCCAAAATGTGTCAGGTTTTTTTTTTGTTTTTTTTTTCCCAGAATTGCAGCTGAGATGTACTGAAAAACATGCAATTTACACTCCTGTAAGTCTTCCTCATCTAACACTTGCTCATTCATACAGCATCCTACAACACATAGAAAATTCACAGGCTCAGAGACACTTCCGTGCTTCCAAATGACAACTCAAGGAAATTACACCTTGCTTTGCTGAGGAGACTCCAAGTAAGGAAGCAAAGCCACGTACTTCATACACTTCAGAGCACTTTGTCTTCAGTTGTTGCCTGACTACATCACACAGATCAAAGCACAGAGCTTTGACTGAATTACACATGCCCAGAATTAAGTGGTGTGTGAGTAGAAATACTTAAGGCATTTTTCTAAACAGTATTAAAGCCCTTTTGCTGCAGTTTCACACAGCTGCCTTTGGGTTTTTACCTGTGCATACAACTTCAGAGGTGCTTTCCCAGCATCCTTGGTTTCAACCGTGAACTCAGCAGGATTGTTCACTATACAGCCAGTCCTCTCCAAGCCTGGGCCATAAGCCTTCACCTAAAAGGGCACCTCAAGAGTGTTAGTATGCAGTTCAGAAAGAGAAACAAAACAAAGTGATTTATGCATGAAGACCTGCCCCCTCCACAAATCCCATGAAGCATGAGATACCTCTTCAGCAAGTTTTCGTTACATTAATCAAAACCACAACAATGTTATTAGAAAAAGCTGGGGAATATCTGGCTGGATAATATCTTGGCAAATTCAGAGCTTTAAGCAGAGACAGCTTAAGAGTCTGCGACCAGAATGCTTTAGAAACATCTCTACTGTAGTTACATCAAAGACATATGTGCTATGGCATAGGTGAACTCCTATGCCTCACCTTATCTGCATTGAAGTCTCCTGAAGCTGGTCGAATGAAAGCCATGTAAGGGCTATCTTTTATGTCCTCATCATCGCACATGATGTGCACAGCATATTCACCAGGCTCTTTGGGCCAATACTTCACATCACATGAGCCATCATTCTTGTCATCGCACTCAATTTTAGCCTGAGAAGGGCCTTCTATTGCAAAACCTGAAAAAGGAACAGGTAGATTCCTCATGTTAGGTTTGTGGTGGCTGCTAATTTAACAGCACTTCCACAAAAAGCTTTTTGTTAGCCATAACCATGCCTGATCTCTCAGTCACCCTTCTTCAGCAATACAGGAGATAATCCATCATCCATCATTCCACTCTGGATCTCATCCCACAAAACTAAAGATCAACACTCTCCATCACGCACACTCCTGTCTCTAGGACTTGCCTTTGATACTCTGATAGATGCTCATGTTTAGACCACAACATCTTATGGACATTTTTTTTTTTTTGCCATTGGGAAACCTATTGTTTCTCATGACTTCACTGCTAGCATTGCAAGATACAAATATTTCAGGGAAACTAAGTCAAATAACCTACCAAGAGAGCCAACTTCTGTGCCAATGGACTCAACCACAAAGTCGGCTGACTTGCCCACAACTCCCTCATGCAGTCCTGGCCCCCAGGCTCGCACTTTCTGAGGACCTGCTTCATGACCCACCTGAACTTCAAAGGGGCTGCCAGAGAAAAACAAAGCATAGTATTAGAAATGGGGACAAATACAACATCCATGTTTTCCCTCAGGTATTTTAATGAGGCTTTACATTGGATTTCCCAAATTAATAGATACTATCATGCGATGGCACAGTGCCCAGCAGTGTCTTTCTAGCAAAGAGGTCATTCAAGCACCCATCATGTGTTTACATATTCCACCACAAATCCTGAGTGTCAAATACTTGCTCTGCTTGCTATAGCTGTGGACAGTGAAATAATAGATCTTCAAAATCTTACAGCAAAGTCCAAGCGGCATGACCCACCACGTTTTATTAGGGTTTTTTACTCATGATTTTGCATCAGAAAGACTGAAGCAAATCACCCTTCAGAGCTTTGTTAAGCCGCTGCAGCCCAAAAACAAAAAAAAAAAGTTAAAAATAAAATGTTACAACAATTGCCACTAACTTGTCTCCCCAATGCTTCTTCAAGGGTCAGCATTGCTTAAAAAGCCCACCAACTACACAACCCACTGAAGGACACAAAAATGCCCAAAAAGCTACTTTTGACTCACCTTTTTGGGATGTTTTGCCCACCCCATGTAATTGTGACAATGTATTTCCCTGGTGTGGCTGGGTAATATTCAAATGCATATACACCATCCATAAAGCCTTTTTGTTTCACCAACTCCTCCAAGCCCTCTGTTGAAAGATCAGTTCAGCATTGAACTTAACAATTTCCATCTTGCTTTCAATTATTCAGACAAGTTCATGTTTTCTAGTATTTATTTTAGCTAGCAAGAATAAATTTCTTCCACCAGAAAAAAAAAAAAGGTCAGGTTATAAGGGAAGGTAGTTCTAGCTGGCCTCTAGGACAAAGGCAGCAAACACTTTGAGAAGAAATACAGCAGAAAGTATTTTAAGTTACCAGACTTAATAAGTTCCCTGGTGTTTTATTTTCTTAGTCTGCAGTATGATGCGTGTCATATGTTAAAACAAAAAAGCTTAACATTTGTCAGACTTCGTAACCACAAGTATGCACGGAATGCCTACTTTTCATTTTCTTCAAGATGAAGAATTTAGGAAGAAAAGCTTAATAGGCTAAAATTTACATTGACACATCTGTTGCTTTTTTTCCCCCCAGCCTCATGAAGCCACACAGTCAGAGCTCTATGAGTGTGGAGGAGGTGAAGGCAATACAATGCACCTTTGAGTACTGTCCCAGGCGGGAGGAGGTAGTGGGCTTAAAGTACCACACAGGGACTGCTGCTGGCAGCCACATGAGCCAGCGGCCCCTGTGCTCCCATCCTCCCAGCCTGCCAGGCAGAGGGCCACATCCAGAGCTCGGGATGAAGGGACCTGGGGATGGATCCTCACAGATTGTCTTTGTCAGCCTACAGGTTCCTTTCCTCCTTTGCTTGTGTGTCCAAGCAGCTAGTGCCACAAGGAATACTGCTCTGAGCCATTCCCTGGCGTGCGACTTGCTTCCACAGATTGGATGAAGATGCAATGTGTACCCATAAAGCTTGGAGGCCACAGCAAGCAGATGCACAGATTTCCTGTTTTGCTAACTGATGCATTGAAATGGAAAGAACTAAAACCAGATATAATCTTACCCAGTCCTGCAGATCAAAACCTCCCCAAGAGAGACAAAGAACCAATAAATCCTTCTGAAATCTGGCTTATTATACAGATCCCATCCGTTAGGACACCACCTCCCTCCTGCTCTTCTCTTTTTCCCAGGCTCTGCTCTTCCTTCTTCTCCAAAACACATACACAGCACAGATTCATCCCAGCACTCACTTGGTCCCTTTATAGTCACTCCAAGATCTCCGCTGCCTGCTGCTCTTGTATCAACCTTGAAGTCGGCCGTCTCCCTGATACGGACACCCTTGGGCTGCAGACCTCGACCAGTGGCACGACACGCGTTGGGGTTGCAGGCTGCAAGGCAACTTCAGGCATTACTACTGTCTCTGATCTCAACATACAGGTAGCCTAGCCAGCCTGGGACAACCTTTAGTTTAATGTTGACTCAGGGCAACCACAGCTTAGCTTTTAGCACAAGGTTATAGCATTAAGGCAGACAGACAGGAGTCTGCCCAGCTGCTGTCTATGCCCCCTGGCTTTTAGGCAGTAGCAGCCAGTGCAGCCGGGCAACACTGACCCCCTCCAAGAGCCTTTTTTAGAATGATTGCAAACTGAAGCCCTGCTGCTTTCTAATTCAATGCCAGCTATCAATACAAGACTTTTACACAGCTATCACCAAGAAATTTACCACTGACACGACCTTCCTGATGCCTTTCGTGTTGAGGCCCACTGCAGTGTGGGTTGAAGGGTCCCTTTTGCAGATAAGCCCCAGTGAACAGTATTATTCTTCTGGTCTTTCAGAAGCACATGACTGAGATAACTGCTAATAGCAAAGCCGAGTTTTGCCTGTGCTTCATTAAAAGATGTTGCATCAACTCCCCCACCCCCCGCTTGTCACAGTAGCAAAGTCACCAAGCCCTCTGCAGACTGAAGCAGGGTGGGGCAGGAGGGTTACATATGGTTTAGGCTTATCTTGGCCTCTTTACTGCAAGCACTTCTCTGGGCCTGCAGAGTGGCTACAGAAACTACATGCACTTAGGAATAATTACACAATCCCAGCTGTCATGAGGTTTTCAATGCCAGAGACCTGAGATGTTTGAAGAGACTTACAAACAACCACAGCTTCCCAGCACTGTAAACTGAACACACATTCTCCCCAAGCATGTTGTGCTTACAGCAGGAGCGCAAGTCTGCCAAGCAGCTTCTTAGGTTTTCACTCATTATACAACCGCTTACAGGTTTTCCCCTCACCCCTGCAGCAGCCAACATCACCCCGTGTCCTACACCAGATGATGTGAGCGGGGATTGTGTGCCATCTGCCAGCTCTGAAAGCTCAGTGGGAACACACAGGAGAGCGTGGCTGACGTGGAGTGGGAACAACTTGCAGAGCACTTACACAGCTGCGTCAGGCAGCTTGTGGTTAAGCCAGTTTCACTGACTGGGTCACACAAAGCTTCAGTTCACTTGCAACTTTCTTCCTCAACCCCCAAAAAAACAAAAATCCTTTTGGCTGGGACAAGCGGCAGGCTAGAAGCTTATAAAAAGCAAACATTACGGAGCATCCTGCACACCTCTTACCAACTATGAAGCCATTAGCAGTGAAGTCCAAAATTCCACAAATGGAGGGTAGCTCAGGAGAGATGAGCAGAGATCTAAAAGCATAGGAGCACGTAAGGATGGAACAGAAAGCAAATTAGGTGTCCGTTAAGGAGGAAAACAGTAAATATAGTCATTTGAGGAACAAGGGTGGAAAACAGCAAGACACTGCATAGCTGCATAGACTACTCAAAAAAATTCAAAGGGCAGCTTAACTTTTGTAAGTCTAGGCAGAAAAGAAACTAGCAACGAAAGCCATATTACTGTTAGAGAGCACTGGTTTACCCTGAGAGTACTCAGGTGACCCACTGACACAGGACCAAGATGTTGAAAAGTACAGAATATAAAAGGCATGATCCAAGCATATTCTGTGATCACATCCAATGAGTAAAGTGGCCATCTACATTTATATACATTTTTAAAAAACATACCCTCTCCAATGAGAACAGTGCAAGGAGTTTTGGGAATTGCCTCCCCAGCAAAAGTCACTTTGACAATGTGAGGACCAGCTTGAATAGGTTTATAGGTGCAATGGTAGACTTGGTTGCCTTTGTCTTCCACTACAACTTCAGCAAGGCTTCTCCCCTGAGGATCCTCCACTTCCACAATCACATCACCCACACCAGCACCTGCAAAGGAAACAAGCCCAGCTGAGCCTTGGCTTCCCCACCAGCAATAGGCACCCTGTTTCGGACTACCACCAGCTGTGTGGGCTCAGCCAGCCATCCTCTGCTGCCAGTTCTAGGCGCAGCCTCTGCATTCACCTTTGCTGACAACAATCAAACATTTGAGCAGGGAGTGGGCAAGACAGCATGGTGGCATTCCATGTAGTCAAACTGACAGGACTCTGCTGCTCCAGATGCAGGGTTTCACAACACAGTACTGAATATACACACAGCGTGGTTACCCTATGGATACCATCCTGTAGCAACTTTATCGCAGATCAGCCCACAGCTTTACCAGTCAGTTCAATCTCTCAAGCTTTGAAGTGGTTTAGATTAAGAGATTGGACAAATGAATGTTGCTCTGACAAGGACTTTCTACTGGACTATATATATTCACTTTTGTTCAGACACCTGCTCCTCTCACATCTTATTCAATTCATGGTACAACAAAAACAGTTTTCTATACACTTTCAGAGGCCAGACATGTCTTTACATGATTCAGACCACTCCCTCTCGCAATTAGAGTCTGAACAGAATACTTCCCTCACTATAACATTTAATTTTATCCCTAAGCTCCCTCAGGCTGAAGGCAATTTCAAATATGCTACTCAGCATATTTTGGTGCTTAAATGCTACAAGTAACTGCCTTAAGTAGTTTCACATTGTTCTAAATGAATTAATATTTGTAGCATCTTATTAACTCATTCCTCTAGGCTACAGCATTGGCCTAATAGCAGGTAACAAATAATGTGATGGAGATGCCCTAATGAAGGTAGTAGCCCTCTAATAATTACAACAGAAGTTGAAACCAGTTCATCATTGAAGTATGAACTCAAAGTAGCACTGCAGCAGGTTCTTTCTGAAGAGCTAAATATAGAACTACACGTTTACAGTTTGCTCGCAGTTTATTCTTCACATTTATGTTCAACATGTCACATTCCTGTTTAAACCGAGAAAGAAAGAAAGAAACCAGCCAGGAACTTGACTGCTGCCATCCAGCAAATTCATGGCAAATTTCTGGGTCAGGCTTAGCACCTTCTTGCCCCAGCTCAGCTCTGCACTTCAAATATTTCATACACAGTTGAAGTCTTCTGAGCAGGCTGGCTGTTATTTCATCTATGAGCTTGATGGGGCTACAAATCCTCATCCACTTTTCAGCTTTTTTATTTCTCCAAGGCCTTAGGTTCTCACATTTGAGGAAATGCAGGATTTCCATCATCACTCATCCTGCTTACCTGCTGTGTAGAGGTCAAAGTAGGTAGGCTTATTGGCAATGTTCCCTGCTGCCTCCAGTCCCGGTCCCTTTGCTGTCACTTTGCTTGCATCTCCCTGGGCTTTGTCAACATTCACTTCAAATGGGCTCTTCGAGATGTGCTGCCCAGCAAACAGGACTGAAACCTAGAGACAGAGATCATCAGCTTAGACTCACCAGGCAGAGGCAGAGCTCAGATCACCACCATAAAGCCAAGCACAGGGTCAAGCACCTGCATTCCTAACACAAAGACTTTCCCTCAGAGGTGAGGGACCATCCATCCCATAACCCTTATCACATCCATGCTAACTGCTGGACACCTTCTTAAAGTTCTATTGATTACAGAGTCAGGCACACCAGCATGGAAGCTTGAATCAGGATGTGGCAATACAAGGTGGATCTCCATCCAGCAATAAAGTGGCAGCATTTTATCTTTTCAAGCTGGCTGTGGGGGCCAGCCACTCTAGGAAGTGCCAAAGCAACAGGATCACCCATCATAAACCTGCGTCTATGGGCATCCAGGGACAAAGAGAGGGACTCCTTCTCTGCAAAATCCCTACAGTGTACAATACCGTCAGCAAAGAGATACTTATAGAAACAACCTGTGTTTTCATCTGTGTCTCGGTGACAACCAACAAAAAAACTGGCTTTGTGAGTTGCACAAAGTGGCCTAGCTGTAGCACTTGACACCCAAACACAAATGCACTTCCCCCCAACACACAATTCTTTCCCCCTTGAGAAGGGAGCAGCCCAAAAGATAGATGGAGAACTAAGACCACATCAATTTAACTTTTCTCCAGGACGCCTGGGATGGCCCTTACCCGTCAGTGAACAGGGAGCCCTCAGGGGCTCATGTTAACAACCAGCAGAGCAGCATGTCTAGCAAGAGAATACTGATTATTGACACAAAACCCACCTTGTGAGGTCCAGTAACCCTTGGAACATACTGTACTGAGTAGGTCTTGTTTTTGTCACTGGACGGTGTTATCTTTGCCTAGGAGAGAAAACACATCCATTGTCAAGATGTGCCTACGCATGCCAGTTGAACTCTTTTCTGATACTGCAATCTATTTCCAGAGTCAGCAATGTTAGGCACTTGTTGCTGTGAGAGCAGGGATCCTTGCTATCCCTCTCTTCTCACATGGAAAAAACATCCCATTGGTTTTGTCTTTACAAGAGAGGAAGTAAGCCACCTTCTTCCCACTCCAGCCCCTTCCTTTGCTCTTAATTGCTCTATTGAGGCAGGCCAAAAATGAGGAGACAGTGAGTCCAATGTACAGCTGTATTTTTCTGGAATGCTGTAACATGATCAAGTGGAACACTTGGATGAGAAGTTTCTATAAACATTAAAACCAGCATTTTAACTCTAAATGATTCATGGCATCTACATAGTTGCTTTAGCCATTCTTTCAGAATGAGTAAATGGAGACAGTGATTTAGTGATGTATGCTATCTGAAGGCAGGTCAGAGTGCACTTGGCCAGTCAAGCTAAAGCTCTGCAACTACTGGACACTTGGGCTATGCTGCGTAGTTGCCTTTTTTCCAAGGCAATTATGAAGAAAAGCTTGAGGCTTCTTGCACTTTAGATAAACGATATTTTGCAATTTCTTTTTAGATCACTTATTTGTTAAGAACTCACTTGAGAAAGATGAAGGTTACTGCAAAAACTACAGCATTCAGACCAATTTGACTTTTCCATACAAGACACTTAATGTACATACCTCCTCTCTGTTTCCCTCTGGATCTTCTATGAAGACCATGAGGTCACCCTGCCCAGCACTGATGGTGTCCACTGTGAAGATGGCAGGCTGCTTCACCATGTTCCCATGAGGCTCAATCCCTGTGAGACAGATAGGGAACAGCTCATTAGCTGCTGCCACAAAACCCGGAAGACAGTCTGGAGGCTACCCAAAGGCTGTCCAATCCATTCTCCCTTGCAAGCCATCAGAATCAGTTTCCACAGATTCCTGCACGTCATGTCTTTACCCTCCGTCCAGAGCATGATGCTCACAATAAGGCCTTCTCTTACCACACAAGCATTTTTAAAAATTGGTTGAATCATCGGCACTCAACTCACAATCTCAGACCAAGTCAAGAACCCAGCTGCTATCTGTATTCAGGTGAAAGCAAGTTACCCTGACAGGTACTGAGCGTCACTCCTGCTGCTGATGAGTGCAGGGCTGATGCTGGCAGTAAGCAGGATATGTGCATTAGCTGCTCTTTAGGAGCTGCTCTGCTTCACACAGCTAAATGTTTAAGTGTGTTGCATAGGATGGATGACTAAAAAGGCAGGAGAGAAATTTTGGGAAGCCTTCAGGTGAAGGCATTACTCTAGAGCCAAGAGTGAAACACTTACTTTAAGCAAGACAATTTTTACCTGTACTGCCCCATTTTACTCTATTTTCAAAACCCAGCTGTACAGATACGGCTCAGATTTACTATTATATTCTTTGAAATCTGCTCAGACTACCATGTCAGAGTGTACACTGTACAAATGGCATGCAGGAACCTCTTAAAACCATAAAAATCTTGCTGCTCAGTGTTGTTTCAAGTTAACTTTTAATCAGTTTCCTTATCCCCCAGCACAGGGCCTGCTACAGCAGGCATTTACCAGCAGGGTTTCATCATCTCCCTATATGCAGTCCATGTCATGACATCCTGTCATGGTGGTGTCAGACTGAGTGGGTGGAAGAACTTCACAAAGTTGCTGATTCCAGACTAGCCCAAACACATGTAGCCTTCCATCCAAGGTAATTACTCCTTGGCTGATTCATAAAATCATGGGCACTACTGCTCCATAGCACAATTAGTGGAAAGTGCAACTGATAGATTATAAAGGAAATGGTTGTGAACCTGAATTCAGTTCACACTAATAAGTTCAGAATTCCCGAACTTTTTTATCTTCAGCAAACAGTAACTTGAGAGTAATGCTTCAAGGAAGACCATGTTTTTGCTAGGAAATCTGAGCATTCTGACAAGGTGTTAACAATTGACACATGAATTCTTTCAAACTAAGCCCTAGATTATCATCTAGCTGAAAAAGCTAAGAATTTGTTCTGTGTCTCTCCAGACCATCTCACAAGCATTAGGATATAGTATTCAAGTTAAGTATCTCACCTTCTGCAAGCACAAGGAGAAGGATTATCCTCCTCTGAAGATAATTTCAGCCACGGCACCATTAGTTAGAGTACTTTCTTAGCCTACACTTCATCTTCTAGATTTTACTATCTTATCAGTAGTCTGCTTTGGATGGTTAAATGAGAACTCCTAGTGGACCACTGACGACGTGCATAACTCTACATCCTCTCCGCAGGCTCATTTCACACCATCTCTACACATGGCTGTCCCTGGCACAAACCCCCACGGTGCTCAGGGTGGTGTACTACAGCTAAGACTCTTGTTGGGATTTTATGAAGAGCTTATGTGAAAAAGGGTAATAAAAAGAGCTAAGACTGAAACACTTCACACTTGACAGTTGCCTTTTTCTGAAAGCACGAAAATCTGCCTCTCACCTGTCCAAAAGACCCTGCTCAGTCAAGGAATGAGCTCTTTGCTGCTGGAGTCACCTTCCAGTTCTGACATATCTTAGCAGTCAGAATTCTCAATCAGTATATTTAGTGACTCTGTTTTGGCAATTAACTCCAGGAAAACATCAATTTTTCAAGAAGAGCCACTCACTCTAAAGTAATTTCCATTACAATGGCTCCAGAGCAGAACACACATGAAAGCAGGCAACAAAGTAGTTCCAGTTTTCCAATGAATAAAAACATGACTAAAGCCAGACTTGACAGATTGAGACAGGCTGCTCAGTCATTTACCATTTGGAGCCTGAAAAATGTGTCTGTGTATTGTGCTTTGCTATGGAAGGCACCAACAAAGGACATAAACCCCAAGTTGGATAGGTGCTAAACCCACTCTGACTGTAGCAACTGCTTGTAAGTGCATAAATAAATCCATGTTCCTTCATTCCACTAGTTAAGCTTCAATGGAAAATCAAGTTTAAAAAAACCCAAACAAGTAAGAAAATCAGAAAAAACATAAAAGTTTTATTTCTTTCCATTTCACTCTTGTACACCCAATTCTGAAATACACTCGTACGAAAAATCTTGAAGGACCAACAGCAGCCCACAGATGTAAAAATAAAAAAAAATTAAGATGGAATGGAGAGCCAAGTGAAATGCTGAAGGGGTGTTTTCCAACATACCATACATATTAAAGGTAAAAATCTGTTACTTATTCAACAGTGACTGTGCACCAATCTAGAATAGAACCTCATCAACAGTTATATCAAATTAATGATTTAAAAGGTCAGTTAAAAATAAGAATGCCTACATAGATCTACAGTTGCATAAGAATCTGTGGACAGCAAATTCAGCCTTGAGTCCTTCCAATCAGTAAATACAGCCTTTCCAACAAAGGCTCAGCACTATTTAATGTCTCATGGGCTACCAACACATCTTTGTACATGTGCAAAGTATTCAACACTATCAATCAATTCAAGTAAGTAATTTAGAATTAGCCCACTCTAACACACATCAAGCCTGGGAAATGGGAAGCTGTCTCTACAGAGAGCCTGCTCAGAGAGACAGTGAAGTCTTTCTTCTTTTAAGGAATGCTTTATGACAAGAAGCATTCCCTGCTAGATCATCACCCATCAACAGCAATACTGCTGGCCTGAATTCCACACCAAGGTTGTTTTAGCCCCATATCATGCTACTTCTTCCAGCTGCAGACTTGAGCTTGCAGAACAGGTTCAGACTGGGGAATTTACATGTTAGAACTAGGAGTGCCTTTTGGACTATATCCATGTATTTCTGAAACCAGGCACCACACCAAGACTATACAAGTGAAACTTTGAAGTCAGTTAGTTACAGTAGGTCTGAAGTTCAACATAAGCAGAAAGCCCTACCCAGCTTTCTGAGGTTACTGCTCGGTGCAGCTTCAGCTCACCAAGTCCTTACCTTTGCCATAAGCTCTTGCTTTCTTTGGATTCAGTTTGGGTTTTAAAGGAGCTCCTGGTTTCAGCTTGGCTTTGGGGAACTGGGACAGGTAAGTCATCACAGAGTGCTCATCCACATCAGGGTGGATAATTTCTTCAGGGGTAATAACCTGAAAGACAGTGCAATTAGGCACACTGTACCAGTGCTTGGTTACTGCATGTCAACACAGAAACAGAACTAGGACACAGACTTGGATTTCAAAACTCCCACATACTAATGGGATTTCTTACATTTATTTTCCCTTTGATACACAGAACATAATTTATTATCTCAGGCAAGAAAATCAAGAAGTTCATTATCATCCCAGTGTGGTTTGGGGGCTTTTTGTGCCTTGATTACTAGGGGTTCTAAGAGACTGCAACAAGCTTAATGGTATCAACGCAAGACAACAGTAGTTTTGTTCCCCTGGAAAAGTGACACGGGGATTATGGATACCGAAAAAGTTAGTAATTCATAATCCTGTATGCTACAGCTCTGAACTGCAAGGCTTGCAAAGTAAAACTTGTGACCAGTCTCTTCTGCTTCCACAACACAAGCTGCTTCAGAGATTCTAGAATCCCATCCAACTTTATCAGCACGAAAATAATCCAGTTTGCAAATACATTGCTCTCTGAACATTATCATCACATGTGATTTCCTAAGCCAGTAAGTTTTTCTTCTGTGGAATTCAATGAAGCAAAACAAACTCAGTCTATGGACCAACAAATCAGGCACCACCACATAGGCCCTTTCCTCCTACCTTACATGCTGCAACAGCAGCTGTCTGCAGCAGAGACACCTACACAGAATCTTACAACCAGAGCTCTGAAATGCAACAGTGTGTTTCATTACAGTGCATCCTTTCTCAGGCAACTCTACATGAGTTACTAGTAACTTTACAAAGCATCCAAGCTTCACTTGCTTTCCTCAATTTAAACCCCAGCTAGTCACAAGGCCAAAGCTGGTCCCTGTGCTCCCCCACACGCAGCTCATGTGTTGGTAGCCTTACCTGTGGCACACCCAGCCAGTCATCTGCCTGCTGCATGGCTTCCCGAGCATTGTCCACAGGCTTCTTTGGGTCCCAGGTCTCCCAGTCAGGGCACAAGCCTACAAGCACATTTCAGTCATTGTGTGTTATCTGTCAAGCTGCTTTCCCAGCTGAAGAAACCAAGTATGAACTCCACATCCCCTTGCACTACCCTGCTTCACAGAAAGACATTTGGAGCTCTGCATAAATAACCAAAACAAGACAAGCACATGCTGCTCACTGAAACAACTCTAAGACAACAATCAGTGTAGAGCCATAGAATGGTTTAGGCTGGAAGGAATCTTTGAAGGTCATCCAGACTCACCCTCTCTGCAACGAGCAGTGACATCTTCAACAGAGCCCTATACAACCTGACCTTGAATGTTTCCAGGAATGGGACATCTACCATGTCTCTGGGTAACTCGTGCAAGATATCACTCTAAATTTAGCACAAATACATCTACAATCCTTTATGTTTCACTGGTTCTTTTGCAGCATATTTGCTAAAGAAAATTTCAACTGCTTGCCACAGCAGTCCAGATTGCAATAGATGAACACCAGCAATCCCACTAGGAAGGCTGTTTTATAAGAAGGTGAGGAGATTTTGCCTTTTTCACACTTCACCGAATTATTTGCCTTAAGCAGCTCAGCCTCAGCTTACTAAACACTGAAGTTTCAGTTAGTGTGCAGCTTCTGGCTGCTTTGTGCTCCCTTTGCAATCCTATTTCAGAAGAACACACGAAGTCTCCCACTGCACCCTTAAGTTGAAAGGTTGTTGGCACTTGCTGTGGGAACAATCCTTTCTTCCATTTAGAAGCCAGCATTTGTGCCTTTGTCCCTTGCACCCAATACAAAGCTTATATGTGGCGCCTCCCATAATGCAATCACGCATTCTGCTACAGGCCAGAATTTCTCTTGGCCAAGACGTTTACAACTTGCTGCTTCCTGCAGTTGGTCTCTGTGGACTCTTTTAGTTTTCCTGAAAGCCTCATTCCAGTCTCAAGCCCAGCAGTGAGAGCCTCCTCCCATAGGAAGAGCAGCCACAATGATAACAAGCAAGGAAAACACTGGCCATCAGAACAAAGGACTTACCTGGAGCACAGCTGTCCACAAGAGCACCCAGTGCTTTGCCATCCTGCCAGTTCTGATTGAAGTTTGTGATTGGCAAGTAAGGAATTTTGTTCTGGATCCAGCCCAGAAGCCTCTGCTTAGGGGTCTGCTTCTTTGCATCATCATCACCTTCATCCTCCCACACTGGCATAGAAATGGAGTAGTGGAGGATAAGGGTCCATATCAGGCCAAGGATCAACTTCAGATTCCCATCAACTATGGCTTTACTATCTGGGAGACAAAAGATATACAACTGATTATTTGCCATTCAAAGAAAAGAGGTGTGTTTTTAAAACAACGTGCCTGCACTCATGCACAGGTAATCAAGGACAAGAAAACTAACCCAGCCCACTGCAGGCATTTGTTCAGGTAGAGACACCATTTCTCACAGGAAACATTAGACAGGATGAAAAGAGAGGAGTCAAGGGACTCAGTGCTCTCCAGTTGTCACTTGCCCTTCAGCTTTATGACCTTAGCTGAGGAGAAGTGGCAGTTTAAGATCTCAGGTAATTTGATTTGGGAAGTATCACCTGGTATTTTGTAACAGCATTTGCATTTTATGAAAAAGGCCAAACAGTATGTGATGGAGGTCACAAAACCAGCATCCAATAGTCACAATACACTCCAGGGCACAGATAAAAGTATCATTTAGGAAACAGCATTTATATACAGAGATGTGTCTCCCACACACATCGATCATTTGCTTTTAAAATGGTAGGAAAAAAAATAAAGTGCTGCTATGTAGTGAAGACAAGCAAATACAGAGTTTGGAATTGGTCTGGATGTAGCAAGACCTGTGTATGATCAGCAAAGTGGGCAGTGGAGGTCCATGGACAATCCTTTGCACCATCACACAAGACATCATCCCTTCACACTACAAATTCAGAGTTACAGAAAGGAAGAGCCAACTTCAGCTTTTCCATATCATGCTCCAGCTTAAGAAAAATTTATCACCAGAGTGGCCATGCCGCTGTTCTGCTTTAAGACACCATGGAGCTAAGTTTAAGGCTGCTGGGTATCAAGAGTACATTTTTGTAAGCAATTCTGTGGAGGCAGAATGTCTTTCTGCATCAGTTTGGCTTTGTGAAGTGACCACTACAGTTCTGCAAATTCTCATGCAAGTTACTTTAGCTTTAATGAGTCACAGATTGGATACGCTTCCTCCCTTTGAACTTGTAGTTGTTACTCAGGTTGTATTACACTGCTAACAGCTCTAGCTTTTTCAAGCTCACCCAAACCAGAGCCACAGAATGTGACCTGGAAGCTTTTGTCTCCTCTCCAGCTCCTGCAACAGACGCTGGAATAAAGACAATTACAGCTGTATAAGCTCCCTTTCATGCCACCAGAATTATTGTACAGGAATCTTACAAAGTCCTAGCTAGCAAAGTGAAAGTGTTCTGTAACTGGATTGCATTCTTCACATTCAGAGTGTTAACATCCAAAGTCCTCCAAGGTGCCCAACACCCATTGGGCATGCCTCACCTGTTCCTCCTCAGTTGTAGAGACCATAGCAGCAATGCAGCACCAGCTTATCAATACAAAAAGATCTACTAACTTTCAAAACAAGTGATTATACAGAACTGTGACCAAGAACAGTAATCACCCTTTAACCCAATGCTCAGGCAAAGCGGTTAATATTTACATAGTTTCACAATAGAGCAGTATATCCTAAACAGATAATACTGTAACTTCAGACCTTGAATGTCATTTGGACTTTCTGGATAGTTAGTGTCTTCTACTCCGATTTCATTTGTATAGGATTTTTAAACACCACTTTTGACTAATCTTACAGGATTATGATACATGTCTGCTACTTGACTACTGGCTGCTGATTGCACATCCACTCCAAGGTACACAATGAATAGCTATGAGGTGATTAAGCCCCACTGGGTTTTAATTACAGGTTCCAAGGTAAAAGTCTACATCACATAAACAGTGGGTTTCCTAGCAACAACTAAATAGGCCCTACTGTTACCGTTTCTGTCTTCTTTCCAGCTCAGCTGCAAACTGGTCAGTGCCTTCCCTCCCTCTGTCCCAGCAGCTCCTTCATCCCACCCCATGGCACAACCACCAGGTCACATTGTGGTGCTGGAGCACACCATTGGCCAACCCATCTCTACTGCAGAAATACCTCCAAGCTTCAGTTTCAGATCTATATTGACATCAGCATTTTTCCTAAAGGGACACAGTGATGATTTAGTATGTTACAAGCAAGATCATTTCAAAAAGCTATCTAGCAATTCCAGGGAGGAATGCCAGCAGGACAGAACCACCTTGAGTGCAATGCTACACATGCATTACTTAAGATAAAGAATGGCTCATTTTATATTTATTGCATATAAATAATGTCTATATGTTGTTGCACTGTGGTTACTGCAGCAACCAGCTGTGTCTTCAGAGTGTCCCCCAGCATCCCACTGCCCCCTTCAAAGGCACAGCTGGGCTGTGGTACTTGACCTGAGAAAAAACAGGTATGTACAGGCTTCACAGCAAGAGCAAGAATATCCCATTTCACCAGCCTCATCCAGAGAGGCTAAGCACAGGGTTGCTGCCCTGATGACAGGAAAAGGTCATCAGAGGAACAGGTCAGTTCTTCCTCTCTGGGGTTGGTGCCATTGCCACGACTGCACTTTGTTAGCAAGTTAGCAAGCTCTCACAGCCTCCCAGCTTCCTGACAGGCATAGAGATCTCATGATGTCATTTTTTCCAAGCTAAGCAGGAGGGCTTGTCTGCTTTCATTTGGGGTGGGAAGTAGGGAGGAAGAAGAACTCCTGGGCAGGACAGGAGACCTTATCAGCACCCAGCAGAGCTGCCCACATGCCCTTCTCACAGGCACCCCACTCCCAGCACTGGCTTGCAATCTCTATCACTATATAAAAGAGCCCTCCATGTTCAAGAGAAGACCAAAGTCCAGCTCATAGCAGGCTTATCATCCATGCACTGCTGTAAAGCTCAGATCCACCTGAGCACTCAGCCTCACAAGAAGAGCCTCTGCTTTAGTGCTGCCTTTTTCATTAATTGACTAAAAATATTCAGTGCATCTTGGGCTTTAAGATGAAAGTGGCAACCAGGAAGATATGCATCCATTCAGGTCCTGTACAGGAAGCACAGAGCTCTGAGAATACTATTAAGTGTAACCTAATTTGCAAGCATTGCCCACCAGCTCTGAGTGCACATTGTCAGTGTAATACTGCCAAGGTGTTGGGATAGTGGAAAAAACAATATATTCCAATGACTCCTAAGCACCAACAATCATTACTGCAGGCCCTGCTTGTATCCCAGCTCAGCTGGCTTGCCACTGAATTCTCTCCATTCCCTGGTCCGCTTCAGGATACTTTCTGACCATCTCAGGCTGGAAAACAAATTACATAAACAGCAGATTTCCACTACTGCTTTCCTACGACAAAAACTACTTTTAGGCATACCTATTACTCACATAATCAGTGCTTTACAGAGCCTTTAAAGTCACATTTCTCGATTGCTCCACTGGAGCTCATAGTAAGTTTACAACATAGAGATGCACATTTGTGGTCAGTTGCTCCGAAGGCAACAGTCCAGCCCCTTGACAATTCACCTCCACTACGGGAACAAATGGCCTGCTTTCAGCTGGGAGAGCATGTTTACTCCATAGCACCAGCCACGCTTCTACAGATTAAAGGAGCCCTCTCCATGCAGGAGACAGCCACTGGTCCCTGCCTTCCTGTGGCTTGGAGGGAGCAAGCTATTGGATCTCATCTGCCAAGATCATTTTGCAGGGCTGAACCAACTCTTTACAGCATCATTGTAGACAGCTTTAATGTAACCTTTTTTTGGAGAAAGCATGGTCATCTGCTTAATTTGCTTTATTCATGTCACAGGGCTTATGTTAACATCTGCAAGATGCCCTTACAGGTGTGTCAAAGAGCAATGTTCCCTGGTTCCCAGGAGGAGATGTGTTGCTTTGGAGATCAAAGTGCCTGCACAGGTGACTCTTACCTGCTGATAACCACTGGACTCCTACTTTCAAAGGGCACATTTTTATGAGAAGCCCAGGCATGAAGCAGTAATCCATGCCACAGGCTCTCCCTCTTGCTTCACGGTAGTACTTGGGAGGACTTTAGCTCAACTGGAAACAGGCAACTTTAGAGACACCATCTAGAAGAGCCAGTGGATGAAGGGTTCAGAAAGAGGATTTTGTGCTGGTTTTGGTAGGTTTGGGGGTTTTTTATTATTATTAGAACTAAGAATTTTGTGGGTGTGATATGCAAGCTCTCCTGACACACTTGCTGAGGACACCAAAACTTTGAATGCTGTAAGGTGAGCACTTTCCGACAGTCTGCAAGTTCTTATGGCTAGACATGCTGTCCTTAACCAGCAAGAAGCAAAAAACACAGAAATGTTCAAGTTCAGATTTAACACAAATCTTCCTTCCCACCTACACCATTCAACATGCATTTTAACTTCAACTCTCTACTTTGCTTTCCTCCTCTAGAAGTACCCGATGACAATCCAATATCAACAAAATAGCAGCAGCCATCAGCAAGACGGAGCCCCCATTCAGCTGCAGGCAGGCAGGAGCCTTCTGCAGAGAAGCGCTGCTCTCAGTCCACTGCTGTAGTCCTGCCCTGGTCCTTCAGGGCACATCTCAACATGACATACATGCTGACTGCTGATTGCTAGGGAAAACGTGCCAGCCAAACTTCAGCTGTTCTGCAGAATCAACAACAGTATTGAATAAGGAAGCATGCACTTGGCTTAAAAAAACCCCCACACCTATATATAGCCTTCAACATTGAGTTTTATGTAGAAGTATCCTGCTTCCTAGTCAGCTATTAAGTGACTGCCTAGTAGGGTGAAGAGGAAAACAGGCTAAACCAGAGCTCACTTGCTTCCCCCATTACTCCTCTGAGTTTAGATTGTAATTCCACTTTTATCATCCTATTAACTAGGTGGCAACCAACCCAAAAAATTGATTATGGCAATTCTATAGGCCAGCAGTACATACCACCAGTCTCAGTCCTGAAAAGGAACCAATTTTCAACTGCTCAAACTGATTTATAACTGTTGCTCTATAGCAAAATACTAATACAGTATGTTACACTTGGACTGCTAAAATCACAGTCTTCAAAGCAAAAAGAAAGAGTCAAAGTGCCCAGGCTTCAGCTAGCAGTGTGACCATTTTGAGACACATAAAAATGTGTGTCATTTTTATGGCTTGGGCCACAACAAACTTCCTGACCTAACCTACCAAGTAGAAAACTGCCAATGCTTGGTCCTCTGCATTTGTGCTTATAGCTGCCCTAGGAGCCAGTGCCAGAACTGAAATCTGGCACTGGTTTGAAGCTTGCACATTTATCTACTCCAGTAGAAATCCCTAAATTCTACTTGGAACATATGGCTTGAACTATATGACCTTTATTAGGTCTATAATTCTACATTTTTTTTAAAAAAAGAAAAACCATTATAAACAAGTTTGTGACTAGTATCTTCTGCTCATGTGCAAGTCTGCTCTGCATTCAGATTAAGCATAAGTACTACCCAAACTGCAGCAATGCTCCTTAAACTCTGCCCTACAGTAGAGCTGCAAGCCATTCTTTGCTGGACAATTAGTGGAAACAAGCTACTGAAGCAGACAGCTTCCTTACTAAATCAAGCTAGTCATACAGATTGTGGAAGTATTGCAAAAAAACCAGAGGACTGAAAAAGCAGCTTTTGAGTAGTGAATTTTATTTTTTTAAAATAGTGAAGCTGTGTTGATTGCAGCCTCAGCTGTGAAACTATCTCACAGAGCCATCTTAGAAGCCTTGCTGTTGATTGTTGATTTTCACACCAAGAAGTTAAACCACAACCAGCACTGTTGCAAACATCTTCACATCCACCTTCCCTAAAAAGTGGTCTTCTTCATATTTTACATCTTCCATATTTATTTTATTGTATGCCTTATATGTAGGGAGAAACCAAACTCATGATTCTCAATACAAAGCAAAGGAGAAGTCTCAGCAACAGCCCTTACCCGTTATTCCCAGGCATGGAAGGAATTTTGTATAGCACATACAAAGTTCATCTCAATTATGGATCAGTTATGAAGAGACTGTAGGAATTTTAGATCTTTGTGTCTAAGTGTCTGAGCATTTCCCCACCTCTAATTATTCCCACCTATTGTTAAATAGCTACAGCAGCTACACAACAGAAAAATTAAGCAATGATTAGGGCTTACTCTTCTGGAACACAGAAAACACCACAGGAGTGGAGCCGCATGCCAAACAGAAGTATGCAGATGAGATGAAGCTGAGCAAGCTGCCCAAGGAAATTCTTTGCTGAAACATACAGTATGTGTTCACAGGCTTACTGTGCCTGCTAAAGACATTAGCGACATCCTCTGTAGGGATAATGTCTTTAAATCAATTATAGGGGTTCCTCTGTGCTTTGAGAACATGCTGCAACCATTTCCTCCAGTGTCCCTTAAGCCCAGGTCCACATCCCAGCTCTTCAGGGTCAACACATCGCTAGTGTCCTGCCGCATGCAGCTGCTCATCCCATGGAAGCACAGGCTGTGCCTAGCACACAGAACTGATTGAACTTGGGTTGGTGTGGATACCGAGCTGTGACCTGCCAGCCTTTAACTGCAACATTCTCCAGTCCCACTGCATCTCTGCTTCTCAGCAGCATTTGCAGGCAGTGCTGTGACCTCCAGGACAGCTGATCCTCAGCATCCAGCTGACCTGAGTCTCCCTGGGCTTTCAGCTCACTTGCTCCTAGCTAAGCTCCAACACCCTGCCAAGGCACAGCTATTCCTCAGCTTCACTGACAAGTCTCAGGAATTTTATCAACTGAGGAAGTGTATCTTCAGGAAGTCTAAGTGATACACCATGTACACTCAGAGATCCACTAAGCTTTTTACAAGGTAGGTTTTCCAGAGGAGGAATGATTTTTCAGTGGAGGGTTGTAAGAATAGTAACCGAGTGGTGATCTGGGCATGGGCAGGAGGATAGAAAAGAATATGGGATTTTATTTTTTCACAAGAGACAGGAACCATTTTCTTCCAGGCTTATCAGGGTGATTGGTTATTTAAAAAAAAAAAAAAAGTAAGATTACTTTGTGAGGCAAATCTTCAGATTTGAGATATTAAATATTACACTTCTGAGGGTTTTCAACTATTAAAATAGTGTTTACTTCAACTAGATTTGAAACCAATTATGTCAGAGAACTTCAGGCCACTGTTGCATCCACTCCCCTGTACTGCCTATTGGTGCATGTTGGGCCTCTAGAAAGGAATCGCATGAGGTGGAGCTGGCAACTGAAAAATTAAGTTCAAATCCAGTCCTTATAGTGTAGGTTTGGCAAGAAAAAATATCACACAGACTTTTAATACAGTAAAGAATAAAAATAATCAAACCAGTGGAGCTCTCAGGAGCAAAATACAAATTAAAATAGCTGTGCCCAACTTCTTAATAGGTACCCAGAGACCACTCACATCTCACATCCAGAAGAGAAAGGCATAACACAAAGCAAGTTTAAACCAGCAGTGTAACAGCAACACCAACCAACCCAGCTTCTCCGAGAGACTGAAATCTCTCCCAAAGGGGGCTTGAAGTCAAGAATTTCAAGATTAGGAATCGTTAAGGTGGTTGGGGAAAAAAGTCAAACTGCAGTTGGCTTATGATCAAATTCCTTAATACTTTCAGTCTGAACACACCTAGGCTTTTCGTGCCTTAAGTGCCATATCCCAAATTAGAATATGAGAAGATAAACACATTACTCTTACATCCAGGAGGAGCCACGGACAGGTGTTAGTCCACATCCTTGCTGTGAATATTGTCTGTGAGCATCAGGAGGGCTCTGCACTGCTGCACGCTGCTGGGATGGGGTTAGCAGTGAGCAAGGATGCAATACAGAACAAGAAGAGCTGCAATTCACAGTGCCTATTTCAGACACAGCTGCTCCCTTGCCAAGCAGGTCCCACGCACAGTTACAGGACTACAGGAGAGATACCCAGCTGAACAGCACACAGGAATGCTGCGCCTATTATCTGAGATCCTTTCAGGGCAAGGGGGAAGAAAGGAAGGCATCTGAATGTTCAGCCTTTGTAGAGCAGCAAGTTGCCATGAGTGCTGCTTTGTCCACAGCCAGCAAGCCCCTTGCCAGCCTGGCAGGGCAGCGTGCCAGCACCACACTGACCCCAAAACCCTAGCTTGTCTCGAGAACTGGCAGAGCTAAGCACCTGGCAGCCAGGGGACAGAAGGCATTACAAGGGGGTTCTCACAGTCTTGGAACTCCCGTGCCCCACCAGCAGCTCCTACATGGCCATACATGGCCAGCAGCACAGCGGGCTCTGAGCCTGCCACAGCACGACGCTGCCCACAGCGTCAGTGCCAAAACCACTCCACAATGGGCCCTGTGATCCCAGCCCCTGCACCAGCGAAGCACATTCCCCATTGCTGAGCTCATCCAAATGCCCCTCGGTGCTGCTACCGGCCCCAGGAGTGGCTGGGACACCACGGCTCCCACATGTCTATGCCAGGGACAGACAGTGCAGGTATCCCGCACCAGAACCAAACCAGCAGGTGACGTTCAACCCCTTTGATGCCAAAGATCCAGGTTTCCAGGGAGGCATGAGTGGAAGCTGGGTGGCAGAGCAGCCAGCCTTCATGCTTCACCACGCAAAGGGAGCCCAAGCCTGCATGGGACAATTCTGCTCGCCATGGGCTCAAGTTGACTCAGCAGCACTCCATCCTCCAGGACAGCATAGCTGGCAGTATGCCAAGACCGACTGCATCAACCTCACAGACAACAGATAGACTGGGAAAGCCCCTGGACAGCACAGGGCAGCATAGGATGGGGCTGTAGAGAAGGGCTTCAGGATAGCACCCACACAGACACTCACACCCAGCAGCCCCAGGTTCAGAGGCAGGTGGGAGGGAAGCTCCAGGAAGCCACGGGGACAGCACAACACAAGGCACCCAAGTGCTAATTCATCATCCAGGCATAATTTGAGAAGGACAGTCCCTGCAGTGGGGAGTGAACATGCCAGAATTAGGTTTCTGTTAAAGGGTGGAGGGAGGAAGAAGGCATCCTCCTGCCTTTGTCACACTCTGCTAAGAAACACTTGACTCAACTTTTGAAACCAAGTGGCATGACACAAACTACATCTCCCTCCTCCAGTCATGAGACAGGAGAGAAAAAGGAATGACCCTACACCAGGTCTGTGCTCCCCAGGAGTCAGTACATTTACTGCCATGGCACAGGAAGGCTTCACCTTCCTATCAGAGCAGACAGCTACACCTGAGTCAGCAACACTGCTAGTCAATTCACAGGAAACAAGTTTCAGTTTAAGCAAGATATTAATATTTTAGTGGAACAGATAATTGTCTACACCTCACAAGAAACACTTCTCTAAGAGTTCAATCAACTCAAGGTTGTTTCATTCACATGTGCAAACAATAAAAGCATCTCCTCACAACACAACTTGTGCATACACAACTAGAAAGCCAAACCTCAATCAGAAAGGCTGAAATGAAAAAAACAACTTAGTGCCAGAATACTGCAAGTGACACAACAAAGCTACAAACTGTCTCTGAAGCCTAAGAGTGCTGTAGCCATCTCTGTAGGATTAAGGTAATCCCAAATCTCGAAGGTCTCATCAAGGTCAAAAATCTGTCTAGTTCTTGCAAAGACCTCCCAGGGGCTGGCAGAGGCATTAGTTGACAAGCTGTTAGTGCTGTATCTCACATTAGTGAATGAATGTTACCAATGTTTAGTGCAAGGGACAACAAAAAAGTCCACGCTCAGGCACCTCAGATATTGGAGATGAAAGAATTGCAATAGATAGGGCTACAAAAAAAAGATGCCTCAGCAAGACCAAAGAAGCAACAAATAACGCAGAGGTTTCCCGGCGCCAAAGTGACCTCTGTGCTACTAACAACGTGTTTATTCACACAGTGAATAGGTCAAGATAGTTGTATGAAACAGCATGTAAAGTCTTGCCGAGATAAATGAGCCTATTCAGATAGGGCTGTCTAACATCTTCTGTGCAGCAGACGCCAGGCACAAAAGCTGCAAGGGATGGACTTGTGAAGCCAAAACCAACACATTTGAAATTATCAGAAGTGATTACTGTTTGGGGAAATCCTTGGCCACAACATACACCAAGATTCAATTTTTCCATTTGAAACCAGAATTGCTACACTGACTGTGATTCACTGTGCACAGGGCTGTTCAAAGGAAATCCCCATTCATGCAGCCCTGCACGGTTCAACCCATCTTGACTCTGCACTGCAGCACCAAAGTACTGAGAACTGGAGGACATTTTGTGGTCTGGGGTTAGTAACACATCAGAAAGTAACCTGCCAGCTACTTTAGCTTTGCAAAAGATTTGTGGTTTATCTCAGTTTTGAACATCTGATTCTGAGCACCTAAAAGCACTGCTCTGTGCAGCCTTGTTTTGAAGCATATAAGCCCAGGAACCATGCTACAGACACTCTGCAGCCCTCTGTACCTTAATGACAGTTATTCCAGATATCTCTGTCCAACCATTTCCCCGAGAAGCAACAAGAAAAGTAATTGAACTCTAACATGCTCTGCTCAGTTTGGCTGTGATAGAGTGAATTTTCTTCACAGTCGCTGGAATGGGGCTGGGTTTTGGATTTGTGCTGAAAACTGGGCTGATAACACAAGGATGTTTTTGTTACTGCTGAGCAGCCTTTACACAGAATCAAGGCATTTTTTGTCTCTCACCCCACCAGTGAGTTGGCTGGGGATGCACAAGAAATCAAGAGGGGACAGCAGATCCTCAGTGACTCAAGGGATACCCCATACTGTATGGTGTCATGCTCAGCCAAAACCAGAAGGAAGCAGAGGGGACATTTGCAGTGATGTCACCTGTCTTCCCCAGTAACCATTACACATGACAGATGGCTGAACACCTTCCTGCCCATAAGAGGTGGTGAATAAATGCCTTGTTTTGCTTATTAAACTGTAAACATCTAAACACACAAGTTTTTCTACTTTTACTCTTCCAATTCTCTCCCCCATTCCACTGCAGGGAAGTGAGTGAGCAGCTGTGTGGGGCTGAGTTGCTTGCCCAACTTAAACCGTGACATGTCAAATTGTACCTTCAGCGCAGATGGGAACAGGCACCTTGCAGTTACCCTCCAAATCTGAATTTGATCAGTTCATTTTGACATTCAGACATTGTACTCACTTAACACAAATATACAGCACCAGAAGTAGCCCAACACCCACACACCCCAACATCAGAACTGTCTCACCAAGCCACTGCTCATCAGCACTGCTGTGATGACGTGAAACACCCAAAACAAGCCCTCATCCTATCTTCAAGCTCCACTCATCACCACAGCATTGCCATGTGAGTGTCAAGCAGGAGGGGGTGACACAGCCAGGCTGCTTTCTTGGAGCTGCACACTAAGCAAGGAAGTGCAGGTCACAGTCACTACAAACACATGCATGGCCTGGAATGCATTGCTGCTTTTCCATGATCATTATGAAGATGTCTTCAAGCTTCTGTGTGTCAGCCAGCTAGATTTAATTCCCCATGAGCTTTCACATACAGATACCTACCCTCTCCCTCCACTGCAAACCATGACTAGCCCTGTCCAAGAAGGAATGGGGTTGTCTTCTTCCTGGAATGCAAATTCTTAAGTTAAAAAACATTGTGTGCTCCATCTTGAAGGAAAAATGCTCTCTGCTCTTTCTGGGGAAACAAAGCTTGAACGCGGTTTTATATGCTTGTGCAACGCAGCCATAAACACACTTCCATCTGCACATCACACAAGGCTCTCCCCTGCATGGTGTCAATTTGAGCCCTGTGTGTTTAACACCCCACACACAACAGTGCTGTGTTTATATGGTTTCAGCTGCAAGCTGCTAACATACGGAATAGATGCTTAGCTTGAGGCCCACGTAATTCATCCAACTGTGGCAGTCACTATCAGACAGACTTCTTTTGAGAGCTTTCATGACCAGGAACATGATGCTGGATCTGCAGAGGCACAGTCTGCACAGGTGGTCTCCAAGAACCTTAAAGAGGACCATTTGGGATTAAATGTACAGCTTGAGAACACATTAGCCCCAGCTGCGTGACACCCACTCATGCAAACCACACACCCCCCACCTCCCACTCAAACTCACTCCCTGTACAGCAAAGCTTTGCTTCAAATGTGTGGGTTTTGCAAAAGGCTGAGGCAGACCTGCTCACTTGACACTAGCAGCCTAATCCAACTTAGTCAGGAGCTGCTCAGCCGTAACAGGCTCTGGCTGCTAACAGTTTCCAAACTAACCAGTGCTCAGAGGGATACTACCTTTCCTCTCCAGAGAGTGGACTTCAAATCCTCCAACTAAAGGCTTCACACAAGTCTTTCCAAACTTTACAAGCTTGCAGGTCGCTCCCTAGTCTTCAGGAACAGCACTTCATCACACACATGCTGACCAAGAAGGGTGCAGGCAATTACCCTCACCAACAAGATCCCATTTTTAATCTGCAGTCTCACATTGTTCACATGTGCAAGATTATTGTATTTCACATTTTTACCACAATACTAAAAATGTAGAGCACTGGCTCTAGGGGCAATTTTTCCAGAGCTGGAATAGTTGCAGCAACTTCACAAGCTGATCTCTCATACCTCTTCCAGGTATCTACTAGGTTTGATGCCGCGTTACACGACATCGGTTTTTAGCAATTCCTCTGTTTCACTGTGAAAAATGTTTATTGGCATACTACTACCTCCATCCAGACACAAGAGCCCTACAGGTGTCTATCTTACTCCCAGAAGAAGTCTGGGCTTCTTCTTTCAGCTTCTACATTTGAGCTCAAATATTCCTGCTAACCAGGTACTGCTTCAGAAGTCTGAGTTACTTTTCTTACAGGTAGAGTAAGAGATATTCTGCAGCTTGTTAAAGCCTATGTTTAAGTAATAAAGCTGGTTAATTTAAATATTTGAACTTCTTCTGCCTTAAGCAGTGCCTTCAACCAATAGCTGCAGCACTGTGCAGCTCATTTTTTCTCTTTGCAATTAAAACCTTTCAAAGGGACATAGTTTTCTTCAGTTATTTATCTATAACAGAGGAAATATTTCATTACTCAAACACCAAACTCAGAGCTAGGCTACAAAATGATGGCAAAATCTGAAGTGTTGAAGTAGGGCTTTATGCCACTAACTTCAGAGGGCTACCCTGTTTGAGTCAAGAGTCATTCAGCAGAGATTTTCATCCAGGAAATCCCAGACATCTCCACTGTTTACAGGGCCTGAACTAGCAAGTCTCCTGTTCATGGCACTTTCACAGCAAAGCAAACCTTCTCCATGAGAAGACCCTTGCAGAGTAGCTCCAAACTGCCTCCTTCCAGAAAGCAGCAGATTGGGATATACTCCAGTGAGAACCCCAATGGCAATGCAGTTAATTCTCCACAACAAGGTCTTTGCAATACCCTTGTCCAGGAGTAGCACATGCTTCTATCCCTATAACTGCATATGTCTGCAAGTCATTAGCACACTCAGCAATGTTCACTGAGCAGCCACAGATCATCCAGTGTGATAGCACCAAGGGCAGTGCTGAGCCACCCCACTGTACAGTGGCTGTGAGCTGAATGTAATCAGTGTTACTTCACCCATGTTTTTGGATCAAACCTGGACCACTAGAAGACTATCCCAGGCTCTTCTATGTTTTTTGGATGCAAAAAACATAACCAGTCACGTGGGAGCTGCACCTGCTTCTGCATGGCTCTGGGGAGCCGCAGGGCACAGTGCAGCTAGGGGATCTGCAGGCAGTCCTAGGTCACCTGACTTTGTGGCTTCCCACCAAGTAGACAACTCACTTGGTCATTGGTACCTTGATTGAGCTGGCAATTCCTGCCCCTGCTCAGCACTTGGGTTAGGCTAGAGAAGTATTATTACTACAGGAGCTGTTTTATCAACATGCAGCAACCTCTGCAAGCTAGGGTCTTCTCCAAAGCAGCTGTATTGGGCTGTGGCAAGTTACCCTCCTCCCTTTGGCCACCCACATTCAATGTCACTGTTCAGTTGTCCAGCATATACACTGCATCCTCCGTTAAGAGCACTGAACTCACATAATTCAGCACTAAATGGCACAGGAATACATAACTACAAAGTGCTGAGAGCATTAAGGTAGCACCACTATAGAGGGTCCTGCAGTCCTGGTTTAAAAGCCTCCATATCTTTGTCCTGACTTCTGACAGTAGCAGTGCCCAGCACTGGTGAGCTCAGGCTGTGGCACCAGAAGTCACTGCCCTTTCAAGCATCACCACAAATTTTCCTGGCAGTCACCAGCCTAGATTTTCTGCTTCTTCATAGATGCATTTTTAATACGTGCCTAAAAGAATTATCAAAAGAAATAATCCCCAGAGACAACTAAAGCTGTTTCTATTTGACTTTCAATTAGATCATTGATCTTGTTTTAGTGGTTACATGAGCTATAGGATATTTGCATGCAACCACAGTAGTAATCGACAGCTGGAACAAAGCTGAAACCACATGATTACCACCCCAAGTCTTCCCATAGACAGTGTTGTAAGTCTGCTCAGACACCAACTTGTCCTCCACAAGGGAATTTGATAAGCCATGTCTGAACAAGTGACAGCTGCTCAGAGAGTCACTGCAACTAGAGTGACATCAGCAAACAACAGCCCTTCAGGAACATCCAGGTGCTGGAAGAGGCTCAAAGATGCCTAGACTTCAGATTATTTGGTAGACCAACAAGCAGAATTACCTCAAGTTTTGCAGAGAAACCCTACAGAAACTAACTGTCTAGCTGTGATGGTGAGGCAACATATGATAACCTTGCACCATTAAGGCTCAAGTCAGACACCAGTTTTGTTTAGCAAGCCAGCATTTCCTGTTCTGGAGCAAGAATCAAAAGCAGAGAGATAAATCTAAGATTTGTGACTCACACCATGGCAGATACAAAGCGCATTTATTGTACTGTCAGTTCCCAGCATGGAAGATGCATTTAAGACAAATGCAGGACCCTGCACATACACCCCAGGTCAGGCTCTCTGCTACTGTAGTCTGAGACCTGAGAAACCTTGCTCCTACCACTCACCTTATAAAAAAAGGAAGACCTGCACAAAGGTAAATCTCACCTCCAAGATGTACCTATCAGTGTTTTAGCACTGAGACTTAAACTAGTTCCAAGACCTGGCTTGCCAGTATTTGCCTATGGAAAGTCCACTAAAACTGCTGCACCTACTATTGCAAGGTTATTGTGAGAAAAGTGAATGCAAAACATTTAATTACACCAATTAAAGGAAACACAGATAGAGCAAGTTAGTATCTAGCCGAGGGGAACAGTATTTCCTCTTCCGTGTTTGAATATCCTTCAAATGCACATATCACAGGTGTTTGCTCAGCAAACAGTTCTGTACGCTGTGCCTCCTGCTGCAGGGCCCCAGAGCAGACATATACACAACATAGCTCACTAGTTGCTCATTTTGGGCCCACCAACTATGACAGTGCATTTTAATATAGGCTCAGAAATACAGAACACATTGTCTCCTTACAAGAGAGGCCACAGACTAATCAAAACTAGTAGGCAGCCAGAAGCACAGGATAGCCCGAAATTGCTGTGGGCTGTGAGCTGCAGAGGAGAGCAAGCCACCAGCTTCCTACTCCCAGGTCAGGCTTGGGCAGCCCCCAGGGCCAGACATGCTCACAGCACTAATGCAAAGGATAGGAGCTGACATTCCAAGAGCAGCATATGATAGTTCAGCCCAGAGCTCATCACAGAGGTTTCAGCACAAGAAGTGGGTGGCAGCACACCAGCCATGTGCTAGCAGTTGCCTCCAGTGCTTTCAGCTGTTGCTCTGCAGCAGAGCAGCCATGCACAGGGCTGTGGCCAGTGTTGTAAACGCCTGCACCCCACCCAGGCAAGCAGAAGGCAGCAAGAGCCACCCCAGCAGCATAAGGAGAGCAGAGGGCGGCTCTCTACTCAGCACAGCACCCACACCATGCCAGAACCGCCCACAGCAATGTGACAGTGGGATTTGCTGCAACAGCCATTGCCCAATTTGCCCCTCTCAGCAGGCAGGCTGAGCATCAGCATCGCAGTCTGTGCCCACCTCGCTCTCAGACCCATCATTTGGGAACTGTGCTGCCACACAGCCTGGCCAGCTCATGCCAGAGTAATTCAATGCTCTGACAAATAAATGCATCATGATTTACAGCATGGCCCGAAGGAAGGGAGAAGTAGCCACAGCCCATGATGTCATTGTAGCCCAAAGTCATTTTTGTGCTGTTACTGGGTAACGTTGGCAGGAGAGTTCATGCAACCTGCTGCTGCTGTTAGACGAAAACAGCTTGTCACTTTGCAAGAAAAGCCACAGCCTGGATGGTCAAAGCTCTGCCACTACCAACTCACCGGCCTGATCAGTAAAATTTGCTATATTTCAGTGACCCAGACAAATTAGAATTTATGCTTTAAAGTAAGAGATTGCCTTCTGTATTTACTGGTTCCTTCCCATCAGTTTAGTTGTCTACTTCTTCAGGTTGCAAGTAACAGTAAAGAGCCATGACCTGACTCAGAGGAAGCATCCCACTAGTAACCAGACAGTGCAGCTGCTTGTGTAGTCATTTTTCTCAGACATTTTAGAGAGACATGGCTGTTTTCGTTCAAGGGCTATAGCAGCAGGAGATTCAAACTTCAACCCATCACACCAGGGGAGACAGGATTCAGCTACTCCACCCTCTGCTCGCTCCCAAGCAGCCCAGGGCAGTGTCTGCGGCCTTACTCACCACAAGAGAGGATGTGCCAGGCAACCCTTGCTTCCTCAGGAACTCGGGCAAAGCCTAATTTGGCTGCATTTTGAAGTGCTCTAGCTTGTTTTCATTAGCACAAAAAATTCAGTTTATTCTTGGAGTGGTTGTATCCCAGTTGCCATGTACAAGCACAGTAGGAAATAGACATTGCACATGTCTCACTATGGATGTTGACTTCAACTGCTTACAGCAGAATAGTGCTTACACAAGGATTTGCAAACTATTAGGTGAACCCAAAGCCCACCACAGCAGTTCCAATCCTCACTGTGATGTACCGGATACTATGTAGGCATGTTCAAAATTCAAAGTTAGTTGCAGGAGGGACAGAGAGCCAAGGGAGGTCAACAGATAGGTTAGAGACCACATCAGAGCCCAGAGAACCATCTGGTTAAGATACAGCGTGCACTTACTGAAAGGCTTTTAAGTACAGAACTAGATTTATCTCCTAATGATGACCTAGAAGAAAGTCCTCCCTAATAAATTACAGAGCACTAGTTCTTCCTTTGGAGCAACACAAACAGGCAGGAGTGCAACTACACAAACTTTTGCCTAGTGGGCAAAGAAAATCTGCTCCAAGGCCCCAGAAGCAGAACCTAGGGGAAAAACCTCACTAGTGTTCCATTGCACAAATCCAAATAAACAGGCAGAGCTTGCTTAGCCCATTGCACACAATCTCAGATCTCACTCGACTCAACTCTGTACCCGAGGTCAAGTTCTCAGGAAGAGCAAGGGTAGCTCTACTCATCCCACCCGGTGGGGGGGTTGCAAGAGGGTGGAGCAAGTATTCACTTTTACCACACACACAGACAGACTAGGACAGCAATCAATAAAAGATACAAAAGCAGCTAGCACAAGTTTCACAGACACAGTATTTTCATGAAACTGCTACTCTTATTCCTCCAAACACCACCTAAAGACACATACTGTTCCACCACCACCTTTGACCATTAGCAGAAATTCAGCCTGCAACAAGCTGGGTAGTGCCATATAGTGAAGGCTGTAGCACACTGCTCAGATCTCCTAACAAGAGTAGGTGGTGCCTTCCCCTAGTCTTTTCTATGTATATTTTGGGTTGGATTCTTGCCACAGCAGTTAACATTTAGCTACACCAGCATTTCCTTCCTCCAGCAGAGACACTCTTGGTGTATCAGATAGTGTTCTTGCTACATCCAAGTTGATTGCCGCTACCCATCCTCACCTACTTCCACCCACCATGTATGCCCATCAGTACCATGGTGCACTCCTTCTCCCCATGGGTGGGTACTCTAGAACCCACAGCACTATCAAAGGACAAAAAAAAAAAAAAAAACACAAAAAAAGAAAAAAAAAAAAGAAAAAAAAAAAAAAGGCAAGAAAGCCTCACAGCAACTACAATTTGTCTACAGAAAGCCTGGCTACCTCACCAACAGCCAGAGTCACTCTCAATGCTTTGTAAGCAAGAGTCACTGTAACAGGCTCTTCAGGCACACTGGTACCACACCACAGAGCCAAACACCAGTTCACTGAGCTCTGTCTTTTTTACTGTAATGACTTATGAGTCAGGTGACATATTCATCAGCTCACTATCATGCCACACCAAAAAGGAAGACAGGGCCACCTGATGCTGGTGGCAGGGACCTGGTAAACATCACAGTACAGAAGATGCTTGTTCACTCCAGCATCACCAGCAACACATTTTCACTCTGGTGTGCTTGCTAAACATGCATTAGCGATCTAAACTTAGCAGACCCTTGTTCAGGACCCAAACTAGCTGCTCATCAAAGTCATTTTCTGAGAGGCAGAGAGAAAACAGAATTCCTCTGCAGCCTAGGGGATTCAGAGACCATTGTTTTACTTCCCATTGCTTGAAGCACACACAGAACAATGCTGGCAACAAAGCAGCATGACCACACACAATGCTAACCACATTCTTAGGTTACAGTTGTAGGGTAGAAAAGAGTTATCCTAACCCACTTAGATTTAAATATCCCCATGTAAAACAATACAGGACATGGCATTAGAATATGGAGCAGTTAAGATTTCAGTCCATCTTGAATAGCTGGCATAGCCTTCAGTGCCTTAGATGAAAAAGCCGTTTAGCACATTAGTCTAACTGGCCCTAAGTAATTTTACTGAAGTTTGATCACTTTACAAGTTTCCACTCATATGTAAAAGAATGCAAGAAGAGTCTGTGTAAGCTACCTTAAAGTCTGCTGTAACTTGGAACTCATAGTCAAGGCAAAGGCATTTTTTCATTAGACCAGCAGTACAACTACTGAAACAGAAGGTCCTGAGGAGAACAAGCGCCTTTCAAAGCTGAAGCCACCTCAAGCAAAGAGGTCCACTGCCCATCTATGAAAAACTATTTTCAAGGGGAAGGAGTCATATTTCCAAGAAGAAATCTGCTTCCAAGACACACTGGATATTTTCCAGAAAGCAGCATCCACAGAAGTCACAGATTAGTGGCAGACAGTGTGTTTTGACTACCTCCTTATGATGTGTTAATAGAACATCGAGTGAGACAGAAGAACTCTTAAATGTACACAGGCTGAAAACCTATTTTCTTTTTTCAGTTTTCAAGGACCTAACTCTAAGCATTAAAGGACAACACATTTACCATTTTACAATTTTCCCTCTAGAAATGTAAAGGTTTGCTTTGTCACTCTTTAACGTATCAGCAGCATAGAGAAGAAAGGTGGTTTTCAACTGTTTTCCTAAAACCAGATTTCTATAAGGTCCTCAGATTCATAGGTCATGATACTTTCACTTTAAGCACACTGTAGATCACAGTGTGTGCCTTAAGTACTTGGTCATTAACCAAAACCCCACCCAACGCACAGGTTAGGTTTGGTCAGCACTTGTGCAGCTGGGATATGCCACCACCAAACTCTCCATGAGGCAAGTACCAACAGACCATGATTATAACCCCATACTCTCCTCACCCATCTCCTTCCTGGCATAGCTTAACTCCCTGCAGGCACTGCAGCAGGACACAGGACCACCACAGAGACAAACCCATAAACAAATCACACAACTGTAGACGAGGCCAGCACTGGATCCTACTGCCATGGCAGCAGACATGCCACTGCCCGTCCATTTACTTGCATTGCCACCTCACATCCTGCCGTTGTGAGGTAAGCCAGGTCAGGTCACTAACCTGGTGAAAGTGCAGCCTGGCAGAGAAAGCACATTTTTCATTTTGCACAATTTGACTCTAGCAGCCCAAGACTGCAGTTCTACTCAACAAGGCAGCTTAGCAACGATCCTTCCTCTACCAGTGACCTGAGGCTGCTGGGTGAGCAGTGGTCATGAGAACACTCCCAACTGGAACTGAGCAGCAGAGTACGAACCTAGGACCTGCCAGCTGCAAGCTCAGGTGCAACTTGGCAGGTCTCACCCCAAAACCCTTTGCCAGGCTTCAGCCACCCAACTCTTCTGTTTCTAAGCTGTATCAGTTGACTCCTATTGCCAGTTACCAGGGTTTCTAGGTACAACCTCAGTGCCAAATCAGCTTCAACTCCCCTCCCTTCTCTGATAAGTACTCTGTAGTGTCAATTCAGCCCCTTTGGCCAAGGGTAAAGCCCTTGTGCTCTACATTCCTGGCATCCTACTCCCAGTGCCTGTCATAAAGCATGCTCAACACCCAGGAATTTGCAATTATCTCAGTCTAGCAGACAAGGAAAAAAGCTAGACTTAACACTTGTTAACACTTGAGCAGCGCAGCAGCCACCTCATGTTGAGCAAAAGGCTCCATGAAGTCACCTGCTCCCAAAATGGCTTTTTCAGAGCATTCACTCCTATCTTTGTTGAATGGCACAAAGCACAATGTGCTTCACGGCCTTTTTTACAGTAGATTATACATGCAGACAATTTTGCATTGAAGTGAAGACACTTCATGCCTAGAAAAAAACCTTCCTGAAACAAGCAAAAGACTTTGAGCATGGATTAAACAAGGGGTAACAGCAGCAGGAGAGGTTGGGCTGCTAATGTGCATCCAGAAAGGGTTGTGGTCAAATACCGTGTATAGGCAGACTTATTTTAAGTAGACAAACACTGAATGCCAAAACCTTGCTACTGAAAAGGTTTTAAAATGTGGTTGTAGTACAGCAGCAGTAGCTGAGCCATAACACATGGCTTCCAAAATGTTCCTGGAAGTTAAATAATAACTGGAACAGGCACTGCATCCACTTAGAGGTCTGATGGCATTATTAATGCCAGAAGTCTAGCAGGCGCAGCTGTCAGGTTTTCCCAGTTGATTTGGCTCAGAGCTGGCCCTAAACACCCCAGGCCCTAAAGATCAACCCGGTCTTCTCCAACTAGAGCCTTTACTAGTTTCTTTATTTCACTTCAGCTCCAGGGTCTGCAATGGCCCTGGTTTTGTTCAACAACACAAAAGAGACTAAACAGTAGAAACAAAAAGGAAGTCCTAAGTTTTTTGGAACCTGCATGGAAAACACAGCAGGGACAAGTAGTGAACCCAATGGACACTGCACCTGCAGGACAGGAGCAGAGAGCTTCAGCCCTTCAGCCCAGCAGAACACTGCAAGGCTCACTCAGAATGCCTTTTTTGGAAAGGGCATTCAGAACATTTTTTCAGGACAGGCTCGGTTTATCCACGACTGTACAGTAGGGCTCCTGTGCCACTCCTTGGCTCCAGCTCAGGTGGCAGAGCATTAATGGAGCTGTACACTCCTTCATGCAGAGGGTGGGATATGGCAAAAGCATTAGAAGTTATAGTCATTCCTTTCTCTCAAAGCTTTAAGTTTTCTCAGGGTTTCGGTTTTATAAATTTTATTTGGTTTTTTAACAGCCAACACAGTGCAAGGAAGTTGTAAAACAAATAGACACGTCTTAAATGATTACAGACACCCTGCAGTTCAGCCTAACCATGGAAAGGAGCTGTGCGGCCACAGCAGCTTTTCTAAAAAGGAAGTCACTAAAAGCCAGACCTGACTGCAGTAGCCTTGATCTCCTAAACCCGCCACCCTCGGGAAGTTCCACAGACAAATAGGAAGGCAGCTGGAGCAACAACATTTTTCAAGGGAAAACAATACAATAGGAGGGGAGTGCTGGCCTGGTGTTGGAGCTAGTCCAGCAGCTGCCACAGAAAGGTGAGCTCTGATGTTAGCAAAAGCTCAGCCCAGGAATCAGCAGCTGCAATTCAAATCCCACTGAGTGCAAAGGGAATCCATCTCTAAGTAAATAATTAGCAACAGCTTCATTTCCAGCTGCAAGTACATTAGCTGTTCTGCCCAAGGAGGACAATCAGCCACTCAGGACCAACAGTCCTCACTTCTTTTTTGAAGTTACTTTTACACATTAGTAGAGAGGAATAGGGTACTCAGCTACAGGTTTCCAGAGAGGGCCAGGTCTCCCCCAAACTGGAGAAATTTCTATTTTCTTGTTATTGTAGTTAAAGCCTTTGAAGAGAAACAGCTTTTACCTTGGCCAAGCATTTTCGACAACTGAAGAGAGCTACACTCACCCAAATTCAGCTGTGCAATTCATCGAGGCCACATCAGGAAGCAGTAGCTATAGTTATCCGGCAAAGAGCTAGAAAAGGCACATTCCTTCCCAGAGATCTCTCAGGCATTCAAATTACTGCTTTACAGACTAGTTGTGGCCACACCTGAGCTATTCTCCAATCGGTCACGGAGTACATTCCTCAGGGATCATCCGCAATCTGACATGCATGCCAGCAGCCTTCGTCTCCAAACCACCAGCTATCAACCAACTGCATGCTCCAGTATGGCACGGGCAGACAAATCTCATGCCAGCCTCGGTGGCAGCAGCTCAAAGCACCCACTGCCTGGGCTTAGCAGAGTTCCCTTAACATTTCCTGACATAACCTACCGTAGCAGAAAGATTGAGGAGAAAAGTGCAGTCCTGTTCAAAAGCTGCAACTGTGCTTAGGCAAGCACGAATGTGAACACTGGCATCATCTACCGGGCTACAGTGAGCAAAGTCTCCCCACTCTCCTATACTACCGACGGCTGCAGCTGTTGCGCACAGCCGCCAGAGTCTGGCTCCAGCACCCTGCCAGAGCCCAGGTACGCCCAGCTAGAGCAGCATCGACCTGCCTCATACTCCTGCCGGGCTGCTGGAGGGGTCAGTGCCTGGAGGAACTGGCACAGGAAGAGAACACGCTCTGGCACTAAGTTTCTTCAGGAAAGACCTGAAAGCAACATTTTATCTCTGAAGTAGTGACCAAGAGGGACACACTGAGGACAAGAGTTCACTGCCAGCTCCGACAGCCGGGCTGTGGGGCAGCCCCACGGCACACACAGCTCTTTAAAGACAGAAGCAGCAAAAGACCCTCAGCTTCCGAGCACGCAGCCTCCACTGCCCTGAGCCCCGTCATGGTTCCGCCAGGCAAAGGTCCAGCGCAGGAAAAAACAAAATAAAACGAGAAAACAACAAAACGGCCCGCCGGAGACGTACTCACCAATGGAGACCAGCTTGATGCTCTCCCGCTCCAGGAACTCGAGGGCTACCGAGACGTTCTCCAGCTGCATCTGGCGGAAGGTGGGCCGCTGGTGGTACTTGCGGTACATACGCTTCTGGCTGAGCACCTCCAGCAGAGCGATCAGACGCAACCCGTCGCTCAGGTCATGCTGCAGGTTACCGATGCGCTTGTTGACGCAGCGCAGGTGCTCGTTGCACCAGCGGGTGAAAGTGTTCTGCTGGATCCGCTTCCAAGGCGCATCCTCCGCCAGGTCCTTCTCGGTAGCGGGCATCTCTCCGTCAGGATCGGCCGCTCTCCGCGCGCCCTGACCCCGCGCCTGCGTGCTCATGGCCAGCCTCGCTCCGCCTCCTCGATCCGCTGCGCTCCGCCCGCGCCCCGCCCGGCCGCCTGCAGGGAGAGAATGAAGAGCGCCTCGCTCAGCAGCGGTACTTCTCCTCTTCCTGCTCTCGCCCCCACTCTTACTGCCGCTGCCTGACCCGCCCGCTCTGCGCGGCCCCGCGCCGCCGCCCGGCCTTTATCTGCCGGGAGCGGCACGCCCTCCGCCGCATCAACCCCGCGCCCCGCCGCACCGGCCCGCGGGGGCCGGCCTGAGCTGGGCCGGGCTGGCCTGGCCCCCTGATGGACCGGCGGCCACGCTGGGCCGACACTCACGTGGCCGAGGTGCCGGGTGGGGCTGGGGCGCGGCCCCGGGCACGGGCAGGAGCGCAGCTGGCCTGGCGGTGGTGCCCGGCTGGGGTGCAGCCCCTTCGCCCCACAGACAAATGATACCCGCAGTAAGAACAGGAGCACAGCTCCTGACCCACCCGCACACCCCCTCCACAACCCCACTCAGGAGACACAGGTCAGGCCGCCAACCGTGTGACGGCCGCGGGTGGATGCAGCCACGGGTGGGTGACCCCTCGCCGGGCCTGTAGAGCTGTGCAGGATAGCCGGCAGAGCCGAGGCTCTGGACTGGGGGGATTCGATTCTGCACAGCCCGCGCCGGGAGAGGCTGACAGTACTCACACAAAATGCGATGTGACAAAGGGACAGCGACCTCTGTGCCGACACACACGATTTTATCGGCCATTTGAAAACAGAAACTCTAAAAGCAGTCAATTACGGTTCGAAATCTTAGGGGGGGGGGGTTTCTTTGCTTCCCCCCCCCACTTTTGTGGCTGATTTCCTGGCGCGCCACTCCCTGCTGACATACAAGACTGTGACTTGCCGCTGACTCATTTGATGACAGCAGAGTCAATAAAACTACTCCCGCTGCCTTGCTGCATACTGAATTTTTGCAGGTTTCCCCGACATCTCATGACACTTACTGGGTCGCTGAAAGCTGTAGCGAGGTGTCCCTGCGTGTCCCTATCCCGAGGGAAGCCTGTGCCCACACACTCACCCTCCCCTTGGGTTCAATTCAGCACGCACTTACGGTCTTGGCTTTGCTACCAGGAGCCGCTCCACTGATTCAAGCGAAGTGTGTATGTGTCTACCTATTTACATCAAGGCTGCCACACTGAAAGGTGCAAGTGTTTGTCAGAGAAAACAAATCCATTAAAACACAATCAATAAATTCTTATTTAATTAAATTACTATAGTCATTCTCAGCTAGAAAATTGGAATACAGATGTCCAATTATTTTCTTTCAAGGGTGTTATTCTAATGCCTCCACTAAACCATCACATCATGTTTCTCTCCAGTGACCTAATAGATCCTTCCCCCATGTTGACAATAAATTAAGAAAGAAGAAAATGTGAAGGTGAGGTGAAGTGGGAATTATGTCTAAACTTCCATTGTTCCCTAATCAGCATTCCCTCCTGTTTTAAAACTATCAAAGAAATCAGAGATCAGATTTAGTATACTGAAATGTTGAGGTGTATCTCATGGCACAGGCGCCACTGCCCTTTCCTCAAGTTACTGAGCCAAGCACTTGGCAGGAAACTGCTTTTATTATTAAAATAAAAACTGACACTAAGTGAGAGCTTTAATTTACAGAGACAGGGCATAGAGATGCTGCAGCCAGGGCAGGTTGTGCCTCTGTGAACAGCTCTCTGCTGTCAACACAGGCTTGTCCAGCCCAGGGGAAAGCAGCCTGGAAATAAGGAGCTGAGCCTTTTCTCAAGGACTTTTCTCCCATCATCCTATACTTCATCTTTTAATAGATACTAATTGCTTATTGACTTTGGCCTGGGTTGGGACTCCTTAGCAACCATTCCACATCCGGATTAGCTGATTGCTTATAATGTTTTAATTTCCGTTCCTTTTCACTCCCACACCTAGTAAAGCACACTCTTTATTATCATTTTGTGCCTGTGCCATGGTGAAGTTGAAGCTTCAGACACTGTTTTTTCTGTAACAAAGGCAATGAATAGGAATTACACAGGAAAAAGACAGAAATAGTATTGGGACCTCTATTTTTAACTTACGTATTTAGTTAAAATTTTCGATAAAAGTAATTTTTTCTATAGACCCAGCAAAGAAAATTTTCATCCCAGTGATATACTGTGCAATGACATGCTCTGCACACATAAGGACAGCAGTTCCTTTGAGTGGTTTTCCACCACTCCCTCCATCCATCCATCCATCCATCCATCCATCCATCCATCCATCCATCCATCCATCCATCCCAAAAGCACTGAGGCACAAAACCAGATGTGAAGTGCTCAGCAAAACTCTGGCACAGACATGCAAGCCCAGCTCACCCCGTCAGACTCAGGACACAGGCAGTAGCACAGTCGGGGCTGTTGCTGTTGAGACTGTGCAGGTTTGGTGGGGTGCTGATGGGTGCAGCAGCCTGTGTCACAGCTGCCCTTCCCTGCACATCACAGGGCTTTTGATCAGAATTCAGCCTTTTGCATCCTGACTGCTTTCATGATTATTGGGAAACAAAGACTGCTTTATGGGAAGAGAATGAAAAAAGCAAAATAAGTTCTGCTCTGAGGAACATATCATTTTTCGTTCCTTTCTTCCCAGTCAGAGATGACCCTCACAGCTATGGTCTGATCAAGATTTCTGGTTGACAGGAAGCAAAGAGGGGCAGCTCCTGCCTGCACAGCACACCATCGCCTGCATGGGTGACTGAGATCAGGAGAGGTGCCCTGTCTGGGACCTGCCTGGCCACAAATGTGATATCCAGCTGTGGCAGCAACTGCAGGGCTGGGCATCAATGCCTGGTCTCATCTACTGATGATAGAGTCCCTCTGTACTGCTCTGTGATCAGATTCTTTTTGGGGTCACATTTGACCTGAAAAATTGTATTTCCTTTGAAATTAAGTTGGAAGACCGTTTAACACAAGTGAACCTGTGTTTCAAGTTTCATCAGGAGACAGAGAAATAAAAACAAGCTAACCCATGAATCTGTACTTGCTGGAATACCATCTTGGTACTGTATATTATTATAAATGAACGAATGTACGCCTTGCAGAAATACCTTATGTGCATATTTATATGGGTAGGTATTTGTGTGGATGTATGTGTATAGGCAGAAGGGAGGGAGATTTCAACTTTATGCTCTGGGGTGGATACTTTTTTCTTTTGATTTGTCCTATATGGCAAGGATCTTTCCATTCCGTTCTTCATTTACTTGCTAGATGCAGATACGACAAGGAAGAACACCATCATTGCTTTCTTGGTTCTCTTTAAGCAGTCATAAAACACAGCAATGATTTTTTTTTCACTGTTTTAAAAATACTCTTCCTCTGTGGTAATTCACTGCAAGGCTGAATTTAAAAAGACCCTGTTAAATTCAGCAGCAGAGGGCTTCCTCTGCCACATACTGTTTTATCATGGAACTACTCAGAATATTTTGTGTTTGAAAATACAGCCTTGAAAATTGGAATAAACTGTAAGGGCAATTCATTATGGCATGCTCTATTTTTAGCAAAAAGTCACTGCAGAATGTTTCTCAAACCAGAATTTGGCATTAAGGTCTCTGAATTCACAGGGAATTCCTTTGCTGGCAGGATTAAAAAAAATAGGAGCCATAGTTTAAACTCTAAAGGTAAATAAAAGTTGGCTGGCCTCTGCAGGTCTGTTGCTGCTCTTTTTGGGATCATTGACAATCATTAATGGAAATTTAATCTAATTTATCATATCCTTTGGGGCTCTGGAATGGCACCATGAGGCTCCGCGGTGGACACTTGCCTTTAGTTTTTTGGAGCATACTAACAGCAGAGTGATATGGCAGCTCTAACACTGTCTGTTTCATTGAGGAAAAGTCTGTTGAAGCCTGGTTTTGCAAAAGCAGAAGGGTGTGGGGAGCAGCAGCATGGGCTCTTGCTGACATCACTGAACAGCGCATGATGGGGTGACTAATGAAGTCAAGTCTGTTTCAGGGTAATCAACTTATCACAGGCTCATGTGATGATATGTTCTTGGATTCCTCCAAGTCATGCGCCATACATGAGAGAGCCCAGCCATTTGGGACATTGTACATGCTCTCTGCCTGATGCATTGTTCAGCAACAGCTTGCTTTGATTGTAAGAGGACAAGAATCGGAATTAATCTCAACTGTTAATCCAACATCTGCACACTTTGCTTAGAGCAGGAGTTGGCTGTGGCTGAGCATTCAGGCTGAGTGTTTGCAGGTAGGACTTTTCTCTGCCTCTGGCAGGTCATGCTTTAGTTAGCACCTCTTTGAGGATCTGTGCAACAGGAATGTCACCTTTTAAAGATTTCAGTGGTGCTGCTAATACACAAGGAGCCATGACATTTTTTCCCCACACTACAACTAATGCCACACAAGTGCCTTTGAAAATGCATCATATCACAGCAGAAATACGTGGTGAAAAGTTAGCAGGATGCCTCCATCTTTTCCAAAGGTTTCTGTCAAAGCAGCAGCACACTGAAGATTTGTACCCTGGGGCCATCAAAACTTGCGAGTTGTTAGGGCAAAGGCTTGGAAAAAGAGTGACTGGGCCACGGGCTATAGCACCAGAGTAGCTTTAGAAATTTATCAGGAGATTTTAAATATTTATAATTTTTTGGCACATAATAGCCTTATCCAAACACAGGACAGCATTGTGCATTAAAACAAAAGCCATGCATAACAAATGCAATGAAATAAATTGTAGCACATTCAAAGAAGTGTGCAGATGCTAATTCTCAGATCCTGGCAGGGCAGCTCATCCACTAACCCAGCACCCAGCCAGTAATGCTAAAGCAGCTGAGGCTTACAGTAGATAAAGGTTTGCATTTTCAGAAGCCGCAGGCACTGTAACTTGAAGGGATTTCATGACTAAGCGACCATCCATGACATTGCTACGCAGTTGGCAGCACTGAGCCTGGCTCAGCATCACAGCTGGGTCCTCCCAGCCTCCGATGTCAAAGGTTTCCAAGCACACTGCACATTTTTTCACCTGTTACCTATTTACTGGGTTCTGAAAGACAACAGAAGTGTTTCTTCTCAATTGATGAAGTAGTCATTAAACCTCTCCTTTTGTTACCATGATCTCTACCAAGTGAAGCCAAACCCAGACAAGCTGTTCAAGTCAAAGCGTGAATCAAATGGATTGCATCGTATGGATTGCATTTCCCTTATTCAGCAATTTTATGGAAGGCAAAGAACCTCTGCATTATACAGATATTGGCTAGGACCTTTGATACAACCTGTTCTGAGTTTTTCCATCTTCTGTTTCCTCCTCTGTTATCCAAGGAAGACAGCAATATGAGAGCCTGCAGCAGCAGTTCAACCCAAATTGAACAGAGGGATGTCTTTAGGTAGATAAATCTCTAGAAATATGTTGAAAAATATTTGTTCTAGAATTTGCATCGAAATTTATATTCAAAAAGTCTATTCAGGCAACAGTTGCTTCTAGTAGCAGTTGTATCTGGGGCAATTTTCATCTCTCTTTGTCTAGAAGAACATGGTTTTTCTTCTGCACAGAGTTCTTGCTGCATTATATATATGTATATGTACGTCTTGCTGCATTATAGATGTATCCAGAAGCTGAAACTGGCACCAAAAGCATCCATCCATCTGGCAAACACAGTGTTTTGCCAGAACTTGCAGTGCTGCTTTTGCCTTGCGTTCCAGGGAGACTTGCAGCTGGAATTTAAAGGTCTGGGTTTGACACAGGCTGTAAACAGCCCAGGAGCAAGGCCATTTGTGCTTTTTGCTTATCCTGAAATCAGAGGAGTCAACTAAACTGAAATCCATCTAGCACATACTGGAAGAGCAAGGACAGGGCATTCCCTGGGAGTGTCTCATGCAGGAATTCACCTAATTCATTTGTCCAAAATACCCTTGCTGCTTGTTGCCATGGAAATGTTATGAAGTTCATCTCTTTTTCTTGGTTCATGTATTTTTCTGACTGATAAACTGCTGCAGAGTGTTTAATTTTACTTCTGATTTGTGAAGTTGATTTCAAATGAAAAAACACATACTCACAGGCATGTGTAAGCATCTCTCTTTCCAAAATCCAAACAAATTTAGGCCGGTATCTCAGGACAATGCCTGGCAGTGCAAATGTCCCTATGGCAGTGCCTGCTCTCAGCCAGAACCTCCCTCCCAGCACCAGGAATGCACTGATTACTGTGCTATGGGTGTCTGAGCGAAACACAGCTTATCCAAATAAATTTGACTTGACATATCAAACATAAAGTTGAAAAATAATTTGAAATAGCAGCTCATTTTTAAAATAACTCAGGATCTGATTTCATGACCTGGGAAGTCAGATCCTATACAAACCCACACAATGCTCCAGTGTGCAGCTAATCAGGGCTTCCTGCCCCTAGCAGATACCACAGGCACGGGCCTCATTAGGCATTTTCTCTGCTTACTTGCAACCTTACTCGCTGCTTGTGTTTGCACTCAGGCTATCCCGAGCTCTCTTCCTAAGATGATGATACACCCATTTTTCCCCAGGGTTTGAATTTCTTTTCTTGTCTTTTTACTCTGTGAGTTGGGATTTACAGGAGCGACAGTATAAAGTTGGAATGAAGCATCTTACATCTGCCAGAGCTCATGGACTGCACAGAATTCCAAGTGTTTCCCAGTTACTCTTCAGGAGCTGTTGTAACCTGAGATACAGATGAATAGTTTGTTTGACTTCAGAGGAGTAGCCAAACTCTTCCTTGGGACAGATGGATGTAGCATAGGAAGGAATGCTTCTCAGGGGAACAGTGTATATTTTTTAAACAAACGAAAACTCTTCCGTATGACATAAACAAACTTGTTGACCTATGTCCAGCCAGAGGGGGAGTTTGGCTCTCCTGGCACATATCGCAGGATGTGGCAGTGGGGTGAGAATGCCAGTGCATAGAGTGAGTGAAAACACAACATCCCAGCTATTTCACAGGAAAAGCATAACACTGAGGTGCTCACTTCTACTGTCCCCACTGCAGTGTTCTCATGATGGTGAATAACCAACCCCAAATGCACTTGTAAGTGGATTTGCTTTCTATGAAAAGCTGAAGTCATGCTCCTTTTTCTTTTTTAAACATTCTCAAAAAAATATTCCCAGACAGAAATCTTGCATAAAAGAAGGCTTAAGTCTACTCACTCATTTGAAAGCTGTTTTATTAGCCCCTACATGGGCTGATAAGCCTTGCCTGGTGCATAAGGACACAAGGGCTGTACATTGTTCTGCTGCTCAGCTCAGTGCAGTGCTGGCAGCCTGGGCTTGATCCAGTCAAGCAATTAAAGATTTTAACTTCCTCCATAAATGCTTGTACGTTTGAGGCCATGTGTTTGGGGGCATTCCTCTACTTGAAAGGAATCTAAGTTTTAAACATGTTGCAGAAGCAGAAGGAATGGCAGAGGCCTCTGTGGACAGCATCACATTGATTTGGGTGAGATTAGGAATAATAAAAGGCAGAAGAAAAGCACTGGGACCTGGCCAGCAGTCACCAGCCTCAAGCAACCCTTCCCCCTGCATAGTTGTTAGTCAGTTCTGCTATTAGTGAGTATATTGCAGCATAACAATGTCCTGCAGCTGAGCTCTGCCCAGCAACACCCTCAAAGAGGAAAGGCGGGTGTGCGGGTGCAAGAAGCACCAGCGGGGGGAAAAGGCAGGGTGTTCCCGCTGTCCTGGAATGAATGGAAGACACCACCCCAGAGTGGGCAAGAGGAAGGGGACAGTTTGGAAAACCCTGAACTGTGTGAGCTGCATGAACTAAGGGGGCATGAACTAGGGAGCTGAGTGTCTAAGGACAACACAGCAAGGGTTTGTCCAAAGAAAGTTCTGGAGTTCTCAGATGGGAGGAAGAAAGCTGAATAGAGCACCCACTCCACGGCACAGCCAATGCCTTACCAATTCCTAGGATCTTCTCTAGCTGTATACTTTCCCTAAAAAATATGAGATTCCCCTTGGGGGGATCCTCACTCTGCTCTGGCTCAACTTTTGGCTTGTAGGGCAAAACCTGCAATTCCCAGGTTCCTGCTTTTCTAAAAATGATGATTCCTGGATTTTGTGAAGCAGGCCCAAAATCACCAGCTAAAAAAACTCCAAAAAACCCAAAAAACCAAAACTAAAAGGTATGCTAATAGGAGAAGGTGGTATCAGAAAGGTGTTACTGGTGGAGCTTGCTGGGCAGCTGGCACCTCTTGCTCCTGCCTGGCAGTCCTGAAATGGGAGATAATATTAAGAATGAGCCCAGCCACAAGCTGTCTAAAAGGACCAAAAAGGAAAAATAGACCCTTTTCAATCAAGGAACTGTGTATTTCAAAGGGCAGTTCAGCCACTGCAGCGGGTGGTGCTGCGCTTCACATCAGCCATCTGCTATGGCACTCCAAGCAAGGAACCTTGTCTTTTTAAGTATTGTCACTTCCCTGGGTTAAAACACCAACTTGCCCTGACAAGCTCAGTCCTACTAATCAGAATGAGCAAGAACCAAATGTAAAAGGGGAACAGGGTTGGGGCATGGTTTGAGAACACTTTTTTGAGGGTGGTTGCTGTGCCTTAGCTCCAGCTGCCTTATTGCTGCAATAGTGGTTTTAGAGAAGGGGGAGGGAAGAGTGAGTTATAGACAAGGCAGCCCCAGGTAAATGGTTTTATCTTTACAGCCCTGGTGATAACATGGTTTGCAGCAGGATGGGGGTGATCCGATCCAGCTGGGGCCAGTTGTGCTATGTGGAAGTCCCACAGGGGCCAAGCAGTGAGGATGTCTCCAGTGCAGGGCTGCAGGAGCTCTGCAAAGCTCTGGGTTATCACCACTGCCCTCTCAGAGGCACTGGATGTTTGCACAGGCACAGCATGGTGGCTGCCCAGGTGCTTCTGGGGGCCCATGTTTGCTTGTGGCTTCTCTGAGGCTCAAGCCTGGGGAAGGAAATGGCAGCTACTCCTTTAGGGACCAGAAATAGCCCCAGATTGCAAGATGCACCAGGAGGGCCAAGTGCACCCACAAGAAGTCTCCTCGTCCTGCTCTCTGCACAGCAGTTGTCTTCTGGATACATGTCCTCTTTGTTAAACTTTGTATGTAAAATTCTTCCTCTGTTCTGCACGGACTTTAGTTCCTTTGGCACAGCCATCACTGCTGGCTGGCAAGCAGCTGGTATGACTGTGCCTTAAAGCATGGGGCTGCATGGGGCACATGCCAGCACACCTGTCTTATCTCCTATGCTCTTTCTGGGAGCAGTAGGTGGGAAGACTCCACAGTGAAGGACTTCAGTTCTGTGGGAAAAGCACCAGTCTGGCTGTTAACACACTGGTGCTGCTAGTGCTCAGCTGGCACATGTACCATGACACAGCCACAGCCCAGAGCCTGGGAGCTCCATGCAGATGGACGAGCAATTCCCTGTCCTGTGACAGGCTGGCTTGGCCCCTCGGGAGCCTTCTTCCTGCTACTTTGCCAGCCTTGGCAGTGGTGTGCTGAGTTTTCTGCGGTTCTCACAGAAACTGCAAATTTTCCTTCTGCAAAGCAGAAATCCAGTCACAGGTTCCTTGACAGCAGCAAAATTCCAGTAGTGAAGTGGCAGGGGGTGACAAAGCAGTTGCAAACTGGTCAAGTGCAACTGGAGAACGGCTTCGTTGTCTGAGAGGCGGCAGACCGGTTTCCCTTTCCGGCAGATCCAGCCGCTCTGATGAAGTGGGCAGGGGGGTCCCTGGGGGCACAGCCCGGCTCCCTGCCCGCGGCTCCATCCTCCCTCAGGGCGGACCGCCCCACACAGCCCTTGGCACTGCTGCCCCCTGCCGGCCCGCGGAGCCCCGCTTGGCCCGCCCCTCACGTCGGCCCCGCCGCTCCCGACGCCGGACAAGCCCCAGCAAAACGCATTATTGGTTTAATTTGATAAAAATCCCTACAAAAAAGCCCCGCGGCGGTGAAATGATAGAGCCATAGAATCGCTTAGGCTGGAAAATCCCTCTTCTAAGATCACCAAGTCCAACCATTAGCCCAACATTGCCAAGCCACCCCTAACTCATGTCCCTCAGTGCCACACAATGACTTTTAAACACCTCCAGGGATGGTGATTCCACCACTGACCTAGGCAGCCCATTCCAGTGCTTGACAGTGCTTTTAGTGAAGAAAATTTCCTTAATATCCAATCTAAACCTTCCTAGGTGCAACTTGAGGTTCCTTCCTCTTGTCCTGTCACTTGTCACACCTGGAAGAAGAGACTGACTTCCATCTGGCTACAATCTCCTTTCAGATGTTGTAGAGCCATAAGGTCCCCCTTGAGCCTCCTTTTCTCCAGGCTAAACACCCCCAGCTACTCCCATGGAGACTTGTGCTCCAGCCCCTCCCCCAGCTCTGCTGCCCTTCTCTGGACACACTCCAGCACCTCAATGTCTTTTGTGTAGTGAAGGCCCCAAAACTGAACCCAGGATTTGAGCTGCAGCCTCAAGAGTGCCCAGTACAGGATGACAATCACCGCCCTGGTCCTGCTGGCCACACTATTGCTGATACAGCCAGCATGCCACTGGCCTTCTTGGCCACCTGGGCACACACTGGCTCATGTTCAGCTGCTGTCAACCAACATCCCCAGATCCATTTCCAGTCGGCAACTTTCCAGCCACTCTGCCCCCAAATCACCCCAAGGCTGCGCAGCCGATGGGTTCATTTGCACTTCCCAGGCCTTGAGAACCGCCGTGGTGGAGTGGGAGCAGGGAAGGGGCTGTGCTGCCCCTGCTGCAGCCTGGGAGTATCTTCTCATGCCGCAGGAATGTGGTTATGTCATGGTGAGTCCCCCACACGCCCTGCTGCTACCTCCCAGCCCACTGCCGGCAGACAGCTCTGGGAAGCATTGTTACTGCTGAAATGGAGGCATAAATTTCTGCTGGCAGGGCTCCTGGCTGTGAAAACTTGTAAGCGGTAACAACAGCTCACTGTGACAAAGTTACTCTGACATTTCCCATGGTTCCGGTCCCATCCCTCAGAGCTGGGGGCAGGAAGAGAGGGAAAAGGTTTTTAAAACTTTTCATTTTACTTATGTAGTTGAGCATTACCAGGGGCGATATTTCTGCCTGTGCATGAATCCTTCTTGCTGAACTCATGGGGCATGACGCACCCACAGGAGGGAAGAGCATGCCCGAGACAAGAGCGGCTGAAGTACACTCCTGCTGAGCTGCTCTTTCTGAGGATTTGTATTTCTTTTTCCAGCCGAGGAGCTTTATTATAACAAAAAAAACATGAGATTTTTATGAGTGATTTTACAAATTAATTTCTCAAATTGTTTTCAGCAGCACAAGAAATGTTGCAGTCGTTAAAGTTCATAGAAAGTATCAAATGCTCCATCACCACAAAGCTTTTCCTTGTGCAACAGAAACAAAGCAAAGTCGCCCCTGGCATGTTTAGAGGTCTGACTCAGAAATGCTGTTCATCACCCCTCCACCACAGCGTACAGCAACTCATCCTGCCCTTGTGCACATTGCTAGAACGAGTCCAGAGCTGAACCAGCACAAACCCAGCTACAAACACGATTTTAAAAACAAACAACTAATTATTTCCAATCACCTCATTTAATTTGGGCTCATGCAGAAATGCTGTTCATCCAATAGTCCAAAATATGTCACGTCTTAGGAGCTAAAATGTCCAACCCAATGAATGACTCATCATCCAGTGGATGAAATCCCATATCTTCATGGCTGCTCATAAATAAGACAAGCTCAATTTTATAGTAAGTCATAAGTAAACAATGAACTATATGAAAATCAGACTCAGCTGTGTTATAACTGCATGGGCACAATGCCCACACAGAAATGAAAAGCAAATGTGATACCATCACTGTTTGGCTTTGGAGACTGAATTTGGGATTGAGACTCTTAAGGGGTTTTGATGTGTGTAGCAGGGCAGTCAGACATCCAGGCCTTTGAGGCCACTGCAGATGCCTGTTTGCAATAAATAACACATTATCTTGGCCATTAGCACTTCTGAACCTCAGATTCCAACAGGCAGATTTTCTGAAATTATTGTCTGGTATTGTCTTGGTTTAGAAGACAGGTATCTGGACAATTCAGATCCCCTCCCTCCAGATTATTATAATTTAGAGGGGAAAAAAGTAATTTAAAGTGCTCTTTTCAGGCAGGGTTATGGGAATAGGAAATAACAGCTCTTTACTATTATGTATAACAAAGCAAACAACAACAACAACAACAACAAAAAAACCAACTACAACAATTACAACAAGACAGTACCAAAGGAAAAAAATAAAACCTTGAAAGCCTTGCTTTCCAAAACACAGGACAGTTTGGTCTTGGTGCCGCCGCAGGCCCTTTGGAGCACGAAAACGGTGCAATGTCACGGGCTGGCAGCTGGGATATGGCAGGATGTCCCCGGCAGGCAGGCAGGAGCTGCAGAGTCACACTGTAGCAGAACAGTGCAGTGCCAAAGAAAAGCCGCGGTGGCGGGGCAGGGCCAGGCTCAGCTCCCTCCGGCAGTCAGGCCGAGGAGCTCAGAATTCCCAGGCGCGCGAGCAGACGATGGAAAATTTTTCCCGGGCCTGGGGTTGTTTCCGCCGAACAGCCTGTCTGTGTCCTCTCCGACGGGTGCCCAAAGAGCAAAGCGAAGCAGGGACGAAGCTGCCTCCAGCTCTGTCTTTTATCTGCCCCCAAAAGCACTCATGTTGCCTCCCCTCTCCCCCAGAGAGACAAAAGGTGTAGCCAGGTTCTCTTTTGGCCCCCTTTGTTCTGCCCAAGTACCCATAAGTATCCAGTAATTAGTTCCTTAGCAACATATGGGGAAAAATTCTATAAGTAAGAAGAAAAAGAAAAAGCAAACAAACCTAAACCCCAACAGGTATCTTCTTGCAACAGCTCAAAATCTCCAGGCCATGCTCTCATGTTCTTGTAGGCTGCTCCTTCGTCAGTGCTCTCTCCTAGAGGGAAATGAAGTGCAGCAAAAAGCTGTTCCTTCACCCTGAGGTGAGCATCAGTACATCCTGTGCATCTCTGTGATTCACAGAGCTGGCTGGAGTTTTTGATTTAATAACTATTTGAACAGGTGTCATGAAAGAAAGCAGGAAATAGCAGAAAGTATTGATCAATCTCTATCTTGTTATAAAATTAAGAGCATATAAAACACAGTACTGAAATAACTGGATGCCTGACCACACTACAGACAGCCCAGCAGAAGGGCCAGGAAGGAGAAGATGTGTTGATGGCACTGAGAAAGACTCTGGCAAGTGGTCATGAAGGGATCCTTCTGCAGCAGGGGTAGCTGAATCCACCTCCAAGTTTGAGCTCCATTGCCACCCAGGGCCCCGGCCACTAGCAGCTCATGGGGCTGCAGCCAGTTTTGCAGGGGCCTTTACTCCAATAAAAAACATCTTTTTGCTCCTGAGAAAGAGAAGTGTCTTGCTATCTTGTCAAGGACTCTGGGAAATGTCTTAAAATTTCCTATTTGTATTCAGGTTAATGGTGCCAATGGGATACAAAGAAGATCACAGGATGCAAATCTTTGAATTTTAAGGAAATCCAGGATGTAGTTGGATGTGCTAGAGGGTACACAAGGTTGACAATCCCAAAGGATATTCTCTTTTCATTATACTGACACTGTGCAGATAACCCTTAAGCTGCTATTGCCTGAAGAAAGTGCTCCAGGGGTAGGTGCCCGACAGAGGAGCCAGCTTTGAAGCCTTCCAGGTCTGCATGGGCTTTGTGATACTCTCTGAAGTGGAGATGTCCTGCTGCTCCCTCACCGTAGCCTTATCCTCTCAAATACAGTAGAGCAGCTCAGGCTGCCTTTCAGATAGCTGTGAGGCCAAGACAGTAGCTGTCTGGCTATAGGAAGGGTTGAGACCAGAGCAGCTCTTCCCTGAGAGAGCAAAGCTCCAGCATCTGCCAAAGTACACAAGGACACAGAGTGCATTGTGGCTGTCCCTGCAGAGCAGGGGCTGAGGCAGATGGGGATATCCGTTCTACAGTGATGTGTCCAGACACAGGGGAGGGCTTCAAGATGTGTCACAAGAATGAAAGCCCAGAAGAGGCCCAAGTGTGGTCACAGGCACTCGGTCCATCTCAAGGGATGCATGGTCTCATGCTGGGAAATGGGGCTTGGCTCCCTTCCTCCTTCCTGTGCTGACATGCCTCCATTTCTCTAAAAAGGCTGAGAACAGTTGTCCCCTCTCAGGATTCCACAGATGATTTACAACTCCTCTCAGGAGACCTCCAGAGAGTTCCTCTGGCTCCTTGCCTTCCTGATGGTCCTTGACCCAAGTGGCTCTGGCAGTCAGAGCAGGCTGGGCAAAACCACAGCCTCAGCTTAGGCTTTTCCCAAAAAAGATGCTCTGATCAGGGAAGTTGTTTCATTTTCTCAGCCCTTGGTACTGTTGTAACAGGGCAAAGCACAGATGATATCCAACCAGAGATGTGACTGCACAAGCCCAGATCACTACTTGCTGTCCAAGCAGAGAGCCTCTGTATACATTCTCTTTTTAACACTGGAAAATTATTGTACTTTAATAAAGTTCTGTAAATGGATGAATAATTTCCACAAGGAAAGAATGTTAAACTTGCATTGGCACAACATTTCTTCTGATCAAGTGATCTTCATAATTCTCCAGAAAGACAAAACTTCATACTTTCCATATGTAACCATCTTTGTCACCCAAAGTACTTTGTATTCAATAAAAATACCAGCTTTCATTAAATAAAAAACCCCTTTTGGTGTGCAATTTTTCTGGCATTGCACATCTCTGGCTCACTCACTCAACATGTTTAGAATTAAATCACAAAACCTTAATTCACCCTCTAATGATCTGTTTGTTTCCAGACTCATATTCCCACAATATGTTTGCTGACAGCAGTTGGGCTCTTTGACAAAAGTCAAGAAATTTTTCCCAACAATGTATATTTGCTTCGTTCTGGTGAATTACAGGGGAAGGGTGCAGGCTGTACATGCTGTCACCAGTAACATGACTGTAAGACCAAGTGTAATTTATTTAGTACAAGCTAAATGTTTATACTAAGTGTTCTTTGTTCCGAACATTATCACTTCAACATTGAGCTTTTTATGAAGAGAGTTGTGAGAAAGGTTGAGCCCTGTTTTGATAGGATTTTTAAATTTAGCATCACTATGACGGGGAGCCAAAACGCTGATGCCTACAGTTCTCAGGAGAATGATGGCAAAAAGCTGTTCCCCTTGGTTTCAAGCACTTCTAAGCCGTTCTTTTTGACTTTGTATTATGTGTTAGAACCGAATAAGAGCAAACCAATTCTTGAAAGGATATGTTGTTTCGAAATAAATCCAAAATACTACACTCCAAATAATGTTCAGTGTGGTATTTTGATATTATTGCACCTTATCTCTTTCTCCCAGTCTTAACCCCTTCAAATTCATATTGATTTCACAAAACACTTTGATCACAACAGAAACAAAACGCACTGGGATGAAATCTGGTCCTACCAATATTTCTCAGCCTTTCTCACCTGCCCACTGATGGATGGGGTCTGGAAGATGTCCCCACCTTGGTGTCCACACATAGCTTCACTTCAAGCAACAACGACAAGCAACCCTTCTTTAATAAACCAGTGACACCAATTTATTAAACTGGTGATAAAACGAAACTAAGTCTGTAATACCAAGAGAGCCCAGGATATTCTTTTAGAAGTCAAGTGCAAGTTACTGTGTCAGAAGAGTATTGGACTTTGTCAGTAGCATGAATAATCTCATTCCATATAAACACTTGAAAATTGCATCCCAGTATGATATTCGCCACTCAGAAAAGACAACAATAAAAAGGAGAGCAGCAAGGAGGATGATGACTATGGCACAGGAAACACACCTTGTAGTGAAGGGCTTCGAGATCCTGATCTGCTGCTGAGAAGGTCAAGGACAGACGCGGTCACAAGCTGCAGCACCTGGATGGAGAGGGCAGTGTCAGAGGTGAGGGGTTTCCACTTCCCAGGGGAAATGAGTTCCCAAGGGACTCATGGCAGAAAGCTGCAGCTAAGCAGCCACACACTAGGGAGATATTTGATCAAACAGGAGTAACTTGACCTTGTGAACACTAACTGTACCTTTAACTATCTCTTACAGTAGATCCTCCACCTCTCATATGGAAGGAAGAATCAATGTCAGATTTTTCTCTAAAACACGTGGATTTTAAATAACAGTTGAAGGCAGCTGTCCCACCTTACAACACTGTACTTCAACTTAGTTCCTGTTTTCTTGGGAGCAATTCATCCTATGAATTTCATTCCAAGTTTTACTCCTAGAAAGCATTAACATCTTAATTTTACTTCCACTTTTACAGCAGCTAGAATTTTCCTTGTTTTCTCATTGAAAAATATTTTAGACACAACAAATACAATACCTCTGGGTTTATCTGAAGAAAGGAAATCCTTTCTGCAGACTCCCCTTTGGTCCCTGCTGTGTTGCCAGCTCCAAAGCCTGCAGAGTGCCCAGCAGCATGCAAGGGTGTTTCTCTGGGGTGTGAACCCTCCTACAGATAACAGCTTTATGGCACAGGCATTGTTTGTTACCAAGGCACTGTTTTCACAGGTATTTAATGAATAGACTTTCAACTGCAAAAACACGGGCGGAGATCAAGAAGGCAAATGACCTTTGTGCTTGTGATTGTATGTTCACATAGTTACCCTTATTTTCCTCATTAACATATAGGAATCCCTTTCTTGTTAATGCATTTTATTTAATTTCTAATAGGCTTTTTGTTGTATTTAAAAATCTAGAGGAAAACAGAAAAAAAAGTTCCATTGTTCTCCCACATGTTTGTTTTCACTACAACTACTAAGAGGAAAAGCCCTTTACAAAAACAGGATACAGCAGGCTTCTTTACGCTGTGCACCCCCACCTCCCCCCTCGCCCTGCCCCGCACACTCACACACTCTGGGCATGGCTGCAGTGCTAATCGAGAATCCACAGAAAGTCATCAGTGATTGAAAAACGTCAATGGGAGTTTTATTACCCACTTGAATGAGAGTGGCGTCAAGTCCCTGCTGAATAAACCTCACCAGCCTGGGCAGGTTCTGCTCCCCTCAGACAAATTACCAATTGCCTAAGGAGATTTTGTCTGTGACATCAGTTATAGAGAGAGGGGTAGATGGGGATGTCTGCAGCACAAACTCCACCATTGAGGAAAGGCATTATGTCAGTGACAAAAGCTGTACCATCCAACATCACCTCCCAGCAGTCCTAAGAGACAAATCACCAGGGAACCACATGATGTCACCTGCATCAGGTGCTGCCTGGCCCCAAGAGATGTTCCAGATTCCCCATGGATCTTACTGAGCTGTCTTACAGGCTGTCTCTGGGGTGCCCTGAGGAGTGGGGTTCCCCACTGCATTTCTACTAATGACTTTTCAGAGCTTCTTCCTTAATGTATCCCATGGCCTCCTTTCCCTCCTCTTGGATTATTGCTTTCTCTGATGGATTTTTGGCCAGTCAGCAGAGCGGTTTCTGGCTGTGCCAGCAGCCCTCAGGAAAAGCCAGAGCTGAGGCAGGGGAACTAAGCTGCACTCACTGCAAAGCACATTCCTGTGGGCTGTTGTTAAGAAGATAATAAAAATTGCTGTTTTCTTTCTCCCCACACGTTAGCATTTGGAAGAGTTCATACTTCCAAAGAATAACACTGACTTGTTCTCCATGATACAGAAGAACAAATCAAATGCAATTACCAGGAGACCTGCATTTCTGTAATCAAGAGCCTCATCTCTGCCCAGAAAGTACTTCGGGGGAATCGAATTCTAGCGACTGGGAGGCCAGTAAAGAGCAATTTGAGCTTTTCTGACTGAAATGTGGTGATTACACTTCCATTTGCCTAGTCAGAAACTACCACTTAGCAGCCTGCCAGCCTCCTTCAAACACCATCTCAAGAGCATTTCAGTTTAAAAATAAAAAAGTCTCAAATTTTAGGGAAATATGTCTTCTGATTTTTTTCTAAGGAAAAACATAAAATGCCATAAGGGTTGAGGATATTCTTGCAGTGAAGGGAACAGAACACTACTTTGGTTTTAGTTTTATAGGATTGTGGTTCTACTTGTTTTTCTTGTAACTGTGTAAAGTAAGCCTTGTTTCTTCACCAGAAATTATCATGACTTTTGATTTAGCCATGCTTTCTGAATAAGAGAATTCTATCATGCAAAATGATTACATTACAAAGTAAATTACATGAGAACTGTTTACGCAAATACTTAGGTAAAACAATACCACTTTATTACTACAAAATAAACTTTTACGTTACTGATACTTTGTCTTTGAACCATACAGTCTGCTATGGCTCAATAAACTGAAGAGCCAGGGAGACAACTTAGCACAACAGGCTATGCCTGATAATACTTAGAATCAGACCACAATGTTTTCAGTTCAAGGGGGAAAAAACCCAATTTCCACTTATATCAAAATCTTTCATTGTTTAGAAACTGTAAACTGACATTGGCTGCTTTTTGCATTTATTGGTAAATTTCTGATCATCATCAGAGAAAAGGATTAAATAATGCAGCTGTCATTCCTTCCTCATCAGGGAGAAATAAACTCACAGTGTCCTCCCTTGCTGCATGCAAGGAGTTCAGCTACAAAACTATGCTTTTTCCAAACTCTTGGTATCTGCTGACTAGGTGTCCCAGAAGACAAGAAATCAGTTTCCCAGGAAGTGTCAGAACATGCTCACTTTGAGCAACTCCTTTTCTGAAAGCAGAACAGGGACAGCTATCCAGGCACTGCCCCCATCCCACAGACCCTCACTCCCTGCCATCACCCTCTGGCCCCAGCCCTGGGGTCCTGCCGGAGCCGAGAGCAGGTCCCACATGGTGCCCAGCCACCCCACCCTCCCCCACCTTGCACCTACCGTCCACTGCTCCCCACGGCCCCACCACGCCGATGGATGGATGGAACTGCCAGGCTTGGCTGGGAGCTGCTGCTGTCCCAGCAGCAAGAGGTCACCAGGCTGCTGGTCTGATCTTCAGCTCACTTTCCATCTAAAAATTTTAACTCCTTCATACCCTGAAAGGCACAATATCAGCAAATACTGCAGCACTGTGCTCATCCCTTGCCAGACACTTTGGGTACACCTTTGTTCCAGGCTGCTGAGAACAAGGACATGCACCTGAGAGAAACCAGGATATGGGAGGTTGGCATGGGTAGTTTTGCTCTAAGACTTGGGGGTGAGTGTGATGCAAAGAAGTCCTCAATGAGATATTTCTCTTAACAATGTACACCCCTAAGCCCTGTCCTGAAGTCTCCTGTATTCCCGCACATTCCTGTGGTTGCCAAATTCCTGCCAGGGACTCCAGGGGTTTACACTTTGGAAGGGAAGGGGAAAACATTTGACAGCACTTTTTCCCCTGTCTCACCAAGCACCTGGGAAATTGAAAGGGGTGGAAATTACATCTGGCAGAGGAGATGAGCACACTGGGAAGGAGCCCCCAAAAATCCCAGCTGCATCCTTGCTGGCAGGAAACCCCAGCCAGCCCTAGCCTGGGCATGCCCATCCCTGGGCACGCATGTCCCTCCTTGTTTTGATCAGAGAGGAGCTCCTGGTGATGGGGTTTTGTGGTCCAGCTCAAGATGCCTGTGCAAGAGCATGGGTAAGAAGTTGTCTCTGCTTTGCCCTCGCAGCCCACTGGGTTTCCAGCTCTCTGCACACCAGCCCTAGGCCCTGTATGTAGTACTACCAAAATGTATAGGACAGAGTAGTGGCAGCCATCAGGAACTCCAACTGCTGCTTTTTCCAACAAGATGTTTAAAATGGTTACATGATGATGTCAGCCCTGACCTCCATGTTCCTCTTGCACTCTTCTGCTGTGTGACTGTTGAGCAATGGAAACACTTTCTGCATTTCAAGGCACTGAATCCAGTCCCCCATCCCTGGCTGTGGGCTCGCTCTAACCCTCAGCCACCACACTGTGCTCTGCAGCTTGTTCTGGCAGATGGGAAGTTTACGCTCCTGCCCCCCAGGGAAAATAAGCTAAATCTGGTCTCTTGTAAGACTTCCTCAAACACCACTTGCTAGGCTTAAAAATCATGGCTCAGTACAAAAGCCCACTCTTGCTGCCACATGCAGGCTTGCCCTCTTGCCCAGCTGTGGTGGCAGTCACAGGAAAGGGGCAGGTGTGAACTTACCATCCTCCTCCAAAGGAGGATGTGCCAGGTGGACAGGCTGCAGGATGCCACAGGGAAGGCCACACATAGCAGGGACAAAAGCATTTCTTAGGGCTAGCAGGAAGGCAGCAGGTCCAAGCTGTTTGGATGTTTTCTATCTAGGGTGTTGCAAGTGCCCTGTGGGCACAGCGCTTGCTAGCCCAGGTTCACTGGCACTTGCCATGCTGAGCCCAGCTGCTGCCCACCCCTGCTCAACCTCTGTGTCCTTTCCAGTGCATCAGCCCATGCATCTGCAGGAACCCATATGGGTTCTCATCACTGGTGACAAAGTGCTCACAGCAAACAACAAACACAAGGCTCTGGTAACTCACGGCTCCGATACCAGAACGTCGCACCCTGCACCCTGTGGCTGGGCTTCACTTGTAAGCTACCCAGGAAGAGGCTTTGCTGAGACCCTTAAGTCAATCCAGTGCATTTTAGGCCAATATGAATAACATGACTCTCATTCAGTCCCTCCAGATGGCGTGCACCTGGCACAGTCTCTTCCTATCCTAAAGGTGATTCTCAAAAGACCATCGGCGCATAACACAGCCAGATGTCTTCAGCTCTCAGGCACTGTGAGTTATGCAAAGGGTGACTTTTGTCCCCAGTAATGGGATCCTGAGTGAGGGAGAGGGAGGGGAGAGGTGCCCTCTTGCCCTTTTTCCACAGAGCAGGAGGCTGTGACTGCAGTGCTGTAATTCCAGGTGACACATGGCATCTCTGTACCAGGGATGGGGCACAAGATTGTGGCTGACACATAATCCCGGTGCCGACACCCTTATCAAGGGGATGCAGCAGCTTTTCATTCATCCTTTAGAGATCAGCAAACACCAACATCTAAGATAATTTTCAAAATCTTGCTCTGGAGGGAGGACAGCTTTGGGGTTTCTGATTTCAGGTATGAAAAATGTAATTATGGATAATGATGCCTCTTGCTGTAACCCAAGCAAAAAACCTTTCTGTGTTTCATGGCTGCTCCCTGTGACCTAAAGTAAAAGAGGGTTTCTGCTTTCATTATAAAACATATTTGTATTTCAATCTGTAAGGCCTTCTCATCTGGGAGCTCTCTAGTGGCCAGCAGTCTTCCTGCATCTGGTGTTATTTAGCCAGCAATTTTTCTTCTGTGTTACCTGGGGGCCAAAAGTATTCCCCAAGAGGCAAAACACAGGTTAAAATTGTTTAGAGAACAAAACTCTGTTAGAGCGTTTTATTGGAGTCCGGGGAAATTACTTCTAAAATACATATACATAATATTAGCAGCAATAATAGAGTTTTAAAAAGTTCACTGTAAAAGTAATGATGTTTCAGATGCCAGCATTTCAAACCCATTTGTATGGAGATGACATCAGACACACAGCTTATGTTTCCACTTTTGGTGGTGTGAAAGAAAATACGCTGCTGCGCATACTTACCTATAGCTTGTGTGTTTACTTAACTTGGACAGTTTGGTTGGGTAACTCCATGAACTCAGAAAGCTTCACTTTCACAGAAAGCAAAAACTGTTGGTTTTTTTTTATTTACAGGCTTCTCAGCTTGTATCAAAACCACCCCTCTCAATCCTCACTGGTTTCTGCCACTATGACACTTAAATCCACTATTCTATTTAAATTATTGTAAGGTGACAAATTACTCTGGTGAATGCAAGACCTGACGCAGCAGACATCTCACAGTGTTACATTGCAGATGTTTAGGCTCACCTGGTGATATCAACCTTCCATCTTCCTGGACAGTTCAGTGAGGAGTGGCAGTGCCAGGGTGGGCACTGTGGAGCCACGCTGGCTACCTTTCCCTCACCCTAGGGCAAGCCAGCTTCAGCACTCTGGCCGCAGCCCTTCCCGGTGTCAGGCAAGCAGCTGCATTGAATGCTGGCATCTTCTCAGCTCAAAATAGAGAGGGTGGATTATTCCACGTGCATGTCTAGTGAGCAGTAGCCAGGTCTCATTTCCCAGCTGATCATGAGCAGGAACCCAGTGTGCTGTGGGCAGTTGTGGACACAGTTCAAGGAGGTGCAGTCCCCACTGATTTGGACCCTGCCTGGGTCCAAGCATATTATACATTGCTTTTAATTGAGGATACTTGCCACTGATGGCATCTTCTACCAGGAATGAGAACTCCTGAGGACTGTTCCCATCTGCAGAAAGATGCCATCACCTGCAGTACAGAGACAGGCAGTGAGGAGGGGCTATGCTGGCAAGCACACTCTAAAGCCAGTCTGAGATTTCCACATCATCTTAAAAAAAGGATAAAAAAAATATAAGTGATAAGAACAGAACAATGAAATCTGAGTAAAGAGCACTAATGGATGTTTCCTAATTCCTTAAGCTCCCTCCTATGTTTATAAATGAAAGAGAAACATCCAGAGGTTTCTAGTATGAGATCTCTTTAGATTTCTAGTATGAGATTTCTCTAGAAATGCCCTAAGTACTTCTCAGTTTCTGTTTTCAGATGTTGCCTTCTCACAGAAATGACCAGCTAAAGCATTCATTTTTTTATTAAAAATAAATATTTTCATTTAAAAATTACATTGGGATTTCATTCTTATTCCAATCCTGTGCTTTTCTGGTTTTTGACATGGGTACAAGTGTTTTTCTAAACTTAAAGAAAACCTTCTCAGGTATATATGAGGTGGAGATATGAAATATTTTAAGATGTAGTTTTCTTTCATTTCCAAAGAATTTGATTCCAGTGCTAGAAAGCTGCAGAAAATAATCCCAATAAGAGGAATAACCAAGAGCCAGGCTATTCCTAAGGCTCCGAGACCCTTTCAAGTTGGTCTGAAAACCTCATTGTTAATCAAAATAATTGCATGAGAACCAATCAGGAAATCCTGAAACACTCAGAATGAAACCTTGTCATTACAAATTCACCATCATGGCTAAAAACCAGATTATTTCTGTCAAAATCTGTGGGAAAGTTTGCTTTGTAGCAGTAGGGGCAGAAGTAAATATTTGCCCAATCTGTTTTGTTTATCCTAAAAACATATATACATGTACAGAGTTTCAATTAAACACCATTTTCATTTTTCCCATGTGTACATAATTTGAACTGCCCATGTGAGGGGCTTTTAAAGCATCTCTAACAAGAGTCAGGGAGATGGCTCTGCGCCAGCACCTTACTCAGACCATTATGCCATGGCAGGGCAGGTTGGATTGCTTTGAATTTTAAGCCTCATTTCTTTGGTCTCACCTCTAAGTCCAGCCGTAGCTGGCTCCTTGCTGTAATTTAAAGCAATCTAAAGCAGATGCACAAAGTGCCACTGAAAACATACCCACAGACAGGTTGGTTTTGCTGGTAAATGCCACAACTTCCCAAGGCTGGTGATTGTAGGAAGCAGGTGCAGGAGAAAAGGGTTCAGGTGTGGGTGAGGTCTGTATCACCAACATGCAGATTCCCCAAGTTACTGTATTTAAACCACTTAAGAAATTGAATGTTTTCTCGAGGAAGAGTGGTGTTGGGGATGTCTGAGCTGGTGAAAGATCTTGAGGGGACATCGGGACAGGCCAAGAGTTCAAAACAGCTGTTTTACTGCCCTGTGGGGGTCAAAAGCCCCTCTCGTACCTACCCCAGAACCCTCCATGCTGACACCGCTTTTGCAGGGACACAGTCAGAGATACAGATGTGAAAGGTCTCCAGTCTGGGCTGTCCTTTTTAACAGCTGTTTGCAAAATTAGTTTCAAAACACTTTGTTTTGAAAATGAGGTCCACACTTATAAACACGCCATTTAAAAATGCAGTTGTAAAAAAAAAAAAAAAAAAAAAAAAGGAAAGGCAAAGAATAAAAGGAAAAAAAAAATCCAGCAAGTGGTTGAACCCTCTGAATCCTTTTCCCTGTGGCAACAGTGTTCAAACACGTGAACACGGAAGGAAAGCAAAGGCTGGAGAAAAAACAAATGGTCACCACATTTAAAAATACCTGCTGGAAATGACTGCAGCAAAAAATCATTCAGAACATTTTGGAAAATACCTGAATGATGTCCATAATCCACCACTGCTGCTGAGGGGGCTGGAGACCTCCAGGCACTGCACCTTGAGACCCCACTGGAGCATCCACTGATCCCACTGACATCACATGAAAGTGCAACAACCCTCTGTGAAGCATTAAGATAATTTCAAAATCTCCTCTTGTGTGAAACAACTCACAGCAAAACAAAAGTACAGCTTATTTTGTCCAGATTTAGCAAGCCTTAGATCTTTAATCATCTCAGGGGATCAGGGTCCTGGTGCTTCTCCCACCAAAGTAATTGGGAATATTGCCACAGGCTCCAGATGGCAACCAGACCTTATCCTACAGGCTGCCCTGTCAAGCTGACATCTTTTCATCTCCCAGCACCTATGGCAGCAATAGATTTACCAGAGCTGGATGGTCTCCAGGCAGAGCAGTGGGACAGACACCAGCAGCTGCCCAGCTGCCCAGGCAGGCGATGATGCTCAGTCACGACAGCTGCAGGTCTGTCCAGGCTCAACCCCCAGACCTGCTGCTAAACAAACCTGTGCCAGGATCCCTGTGGTGGAGAATGAGCTGGAGGGGGCACCTGGATGCCCTCAGCCCTCCAGGCCTGAACCTGTGGTTGGGGCTTCTCTTCGCCAGCCATGGGTCAGCAGTGCAGGCAAGAGATGTGTCCTAGGAATAAAAAGTCCGGCATTTTGGCCCTGCTCTCCTTCCAGGTCTTTGCAGTGCAGTGAGGGGCTGTCTCACCCCAGAGTGCTGCAGCAAGTTTGCACATAAACACCACCACTTCTATGCGAGGAAGACAACTGGTTTGACACAATGCTCTCTTTCAGAGTAAGAACTGGTTGCCGTTAAAGGCTGGTCCTCTGCATGGCTGGATTTAATTTTCAACCCATTTCTCTTGGATGTAGCAACAAACCTTTGTAACATCATGGAAACAGACACGTCCTGTGTGCATCCCCCACCAGGACCATCATTTCTGGTGTCATGATGTCCTGTGCAGGGCCAGGAGCTGGACTCAACGAGTCCCTTTCAAGTCATGATATTCTATGATCCTATGACCAGGAGCACTTCCAGCCACCCAGCCTTCTGTGCTGCAGGCACCTCACTACCATCACAGGTCACTGCTGGTGACCCATCAAAGCCAAATGACAGCTCTGACTGGCTGCTTATGCTTCCACACACAGAGACATGGGTCTGCCCCAGGTGAACGGGCAGAGTAGACACTGCTGCCAACCAGGCACCTTTGTCATCCAAGCCCTTGGAAAAAATGCAAGAACCCAAAGGAAGTCAAGGACACCTTAAGAGTGGAACAGAAAACAACAGGGAGCTATGCTGGGATGGAAAGAGGCCAAGGAGTAGGATTATAGATGAATAACATGTGCAGTGTAATTAATCTAGATTAGTTTTTATTTTATAGTATCAACAGCCCGCAGTTGCAGCATGTGGTGATCTGGTCCCGCGAGTTCCCAGCGTTCGCAGGGCTGGGCCGGATCGCTGGGAGAACTCCAGGCAGAGCCATCAGCGTGCAGGAAGCGGTGCCGGTGACTCACCGGCTGCATGCTTGCTTGGAGACTAATGAACTAATTCAGGCACTCCGGCCCTTTCCACGGCCCCCTTCCATTAATCTTCGGGTTAAAAAGTGCAGCAGTCGCTCGAGAGGGAAATTCCCACAGAGCAGAAGGATTTGTGCCGGGAGCCCCCTGTGCTGACCTCCTTGGCAGCCCTTGCAGAGCCAAAAAAGTCCGTCTCCTCCGCCCCAGCTGCCGGGCTCGGGAGCCGGTGGGATTTAGGGCTCTTTCCTCCCGGCCGCCCTGGGAAGGCTGCGTGTCCCACAGCGCCTGCCGGTGCCGCGCTCGGGATGCGGCTCGTGCCTCGGGGATGAAATACAGAATCACGATCTCCTCCTGCTGCCGGGTAGCTCACAGCCACATCTTTGTTCACATAGAAGGTTCCCCTTGGCATTTTTTTGGCATGTTCCAACTTCTGCCTTAGCAAGTTGCCCACCTGAAGTGCTCACAGCCGTCTTCACCTCCCTCCTAGCCTCCCCCTCCGCGCCCCGCCCCCCCACCCCAGACTCTAGAGAATTGGGGTTTTGCTTTCCCTAGATTACAAATTGCCACATGCTGTCCTACTACTAACAGGCACTACTCCTAAAAGGCCCACATGTCAGTTGTGCCTAGAGATGTATTAGAGTGTTCCCAATTTCAAAAAAGTGAAGCACAGTTAAAATTGTTTCTTAAACCTCCTGAGACAGAAGAACTGCCCAATGCCACAAGCAGCAGGAGAGCAGGGGATGGTGGCGACAGCCTTTCCTGGAGAGCAATGTGCAACAGAATTTGATCTGTGCTCCCCTTTTCATCCAGGACAGTCTGTATTTACCATTGTATCATCATGTGGAAAACACGTAAATAATTCCAGGGATGGCAGAGATCAGCAACCAGTGTTGGGGAATGGGACAACCAGTGCAACTGGGGACTGGGGATCCAGTTACCACACAGCTACTTTACTCCATCTTTTGTCTTTATTTTATATTTGTATTTCTTCAGTATAATAGAATACAATGTATTTTACATAATGTATATAAACTATATCACAGTGCTTTACAGAGCAAAGTTTGAATTACATGGTGAAAACTGGGAGAAAAATTGTAAGGTCCTCTGCTTTGCCAAGCCCCTTCTTTTCTCCCTATTCCAGGAAACCTCCCAGGACACCCTCAATCCAGTGGGAAGCTCCCACCTGACTAATTACCGGCTCCAAGGTGAATTTGGCTCAGCACAACTATGCTCTCCTCTCTCCGGAGTACTGGCAGGGCTGGTATCCCAAGGAGTTGTCACATTTAACCCCCTTGTTCTTATCTCCTTTTTCTCATAAGACAAGTAGCAGCTCTTTCTTCTGAGCGACATAATTACTCCCAAAGTAATTACTGGAAAGGGAGGGAAACCCCTCATCATTCTTTTCTCCCAAGATGAGCTATTTTTGCCAAAGCACATGGATGGCACTAGATAAACCATTGGGTTTGGCAATGCTGTTTGCTGCATTTATGAAAGCAGTAAATCCATCACAACTCCACAATACCAGAGCCAGGGTGGGATGCAGACCTGGCTCCTCCAACAGTCTCTTTGTAGCTGCTTTATGAACACAGCAAACAAAAAGCACTCACAACCATCAATTATGGTGTTACAGGATACTGTAAATGACATGGGATTGATGGCTGTTAGAGGTCTCTGAGACCTAGGAATGAGAGTATACTCACAACGGGAAATGGGAAGGTTTGGAAGCTGGGAGAGAGTGGGATTGTGGACAACAGGAGCTGAGGGTCACACACACAACAGAGAAATGACAAGGACAGACAGAGGGACACTGACCTAATTCCACATGAAAAGTTTTCAGATGGATCCCCAAAGTAATCCCTGTAGGAATCCTGAACACAACACACATTTCTGTGAATACATACACACATGTAGCAACAAAAGGAAGGTACTGGCCATGGCTTCCCTCAGGCCCTGAGCTACTGCAGAACATCACATTGTGAAACAGGGCACTGTTTTAACACATACTTTTAATGAGTAATAAGAATAATAAACCGCCCATTTTCCATTCTCTAACCTAATGGAATAAATGTAGAAATTCCCAGCATTTGTACAACGTCATGTCCAGAAGGATCAGGATCCCTTTCTGCAACAGTAAAATGGAACACATCCATGGCAGAGCTGATGACAATGGGCACAAAAAGAACAAAGGGAGACACATAGGAGTAAGTTTCCCTACAACACTTAAAATAGAAACGTAGGTCAAATATACATTTGATGAGCAGGAAAAAGTGAACGTGAAACTGAAGTTTTCCTAACTTCAGAGTCCACTTCCTCTCCTCATCTCTTTAATTCTACATCCACATCAATGAATTAGAATTTGACCTAAAAGCTTTGCAGCAGGAGAATTAGCCAACATGCTTGAATTAAATATTGCTTATAAAAATCTATTTCCTTCTCTTAACAGAAAATTTTCCATCTGGGAAAATTCCAAGTTTGAGGCCCATGTGCTTTCTAAGTTTGGAGAATTAGACACTTCTCTCTTAAATCCCATACCTCCTCACCTGGAAAAGATACAGTTTTACACATCAAATGATTTTCCAGGAGAAACTCGGCAGGATATTTGCTTAAGCAGGAGGATTTCACTACATCTAAACGATTGTTGAACAACCTCTTCAGTTCCGACCACACATCCTGTAGTCATTGAAACCACTTTGAGCATGACAGGACTCTGTTGGCCCTGGTGGCTCTTGTTTGGTATTCCAGGACTTCTTCCTGACCAAGACCTGGTGCATCTGCTGGGGCTCTCCTGGGCTCAGTGGCCAAGGGACAAACTTACCCTGGCTTGACTGCAAGGTCAAGTGCTACTGTGAGGTCACTCCAGCAGAAAAAATAAATACCTCAGACTCTGCCCACATAAATGAATGCACTTATCAAGAAAGTCCCAATACAACCTGACCAAAAAAACCCATATTCCTCTCAATTTTATAATGTATTGATATTGTGTAGTTACAATCTCTGGAGCAGAGCAGCCATGGCTTGTTGAGCACACATGAATGAATTCTGTGCAATGGCCTCACTCACAAAGTAAACACATTGCCAGATCACACAGGGCCACACTGGCACAGACAGGTGAACCACAGCTTACAAAGCTTTCAAGAAGTGACTAAGACTTAGGGGATAGGACTGGGTCCTACCTGACTAATTTTGCTTTTACACAAGCTTTTATCTCTAGTAAAGTTTAAAGTTTGGGCTTGATGCACAAGTGATAAAGATGGGAACTGTAATCTCAAACAGTAAAATAACAAAGCATTTATTAAATGAGTAATGGCTGCTCCATCTGCAGCTGCTTTTCCAGAGAAGGATATGACTATGATTAAAAAACATTTAAAGTCTAAATAGGACTTTAGTTACTATGTTAAAGTCCTATTTTTTTAGTCCATCAGTCATCACTCTTGGCTCAGCTTTGAGCTGCCACCATTTTTCAGACCATGGAAAGGAGGTTGTATCTTCCCTACAAGCAAGCGGAAGACCATCAGGCTTAACTAACGATGGAAGCTTTGCCTGTGGGAAATATAATAATTTAAGTTTCCATATTGGTGGCACAACTGGAATATGTAAGTAATAGTGTGAGTGTTTTCTTGGACTAGTTTTAGGATTACTGCATAAAAGGAAACACTTTGAAGTTCTGGCAAAAATCAGAACTGGTAACTGGTGGTTTTATATCCTGCTGGGCCTTTCAGAAGCCATGGGCATACATTTAGAACAGCAATTAGGTCAAGCTTTTCTGTTGTTCCCAAGAAATGTAAAAACATTTTTTGAGAATTCTTCCTTAACAAGAGAGAAAAAGGAGGCAGCTCTCCCTGCATCACTCCTGACTTGCAGAAGGTGGCTCTACATGATGCTCTGCAAGTGCACAAGGAGCCTGTGTGCTCTGGGGCCCACTCTGACACACAGGCACACAGCAAACCTGGGGACTTGCAGCAAGTCACTCACTGGGTCTGTGCACACACACAGACTCTTCCTGCCTCTCCATCACTCTGCCATGCTCCAGCCATGGGAAATGTGTCCTGCAGGCTCCTCCAGGGAGCTTCTCTGAACCTCTGCCTGGAGCCTTATGTTCTTGCAGGAACACAGGGCCATAGTTCCAGGCAAGATGACAACACAGACATTCCCAAACTCCCCCAACACTGATGACAGTCTAGTAAACAACTTTTCCTGCACACGGGATTCCTGCTTGCCATATCCCACTCCCTCCACAGAACAGTTAAGACACATACAGCAAACTTCATCCACAAGTTATTTTGGTGGGTGAACAAGAGCCAGAGGGCAAGACACAATAAGAAGGCGTAAAATATCAAGAATCTAGCATGGCACCAGTTATCTTAGTCTTTTTGCTTTACCCTCTTGCTTTAATTGGATCAATATTTTTAAATGAAAAATTTATCACGTCTTACTAATGAAAACATTACTCAATTTTTTTTTGCAGCAAAATAGGTGCCAACACAGAGCATAATTTCCTAGGATCTCATGCTCATGTCATTCTAAGTCACACTGATTCCTCTTCTAGGTATGCAAATAGAGATGTATCAAGTTTTGAAGGACACAGAAGATCCTAATACATACCCATGAAACAGCCGTTCCTCCGAAAGTGCTGTAAGTAGATATAAGGAGCACTGAGATAGTCCAGAAAAAATAAATTGTATCCTAAGGCAGTGATGCTTCAAACATGCTGAAGCCCATAAAAATAAGTTAAAGGCTGTGTTGACAGACAGGATGAAGAAAAAGTCTGTTTCTGGGATTAATAGTTACAAAAGGTCTTCCAGATCCTGTAGTAATCATACAATGAAATTTCCAGATGGCTCACCAGGATCTTAATAAGGCCAGGGAAGAAACACACATCCTTAAAGTGACCAGGCACAGCAAATCTTCTGGATAAATGGTATCTCAAGGATACTCCTGAAAATTGCTACACAATGGTGGCACCCAAAATCTTCTCCAAACGAGGATCAGCTTCTCCAAAACTGGTCCAAATCTCCTCACCTTACGGGAAGCAGGAGGAGTGAAAACTGCTTCTTGCCCTACATGTCAGCCAGGACACCAGCTCTCAGCCCTGTGCAGACCCACACCAGTGAGGGACACACTGAGGATCTGTTTGGGGTATTGCTGTAATTTGGCCCCAGCGAGGAACTGGTGTATGTTCGTGGGATGCCTCAAACTATCTCACTTCTGCCCTCACATCAGCTGGGTTCATCTGCTTTTATAAAGCTGCTGTTTTGAGATGAGGCTGAAGACACTTGGTAAGCTCAAAACAAAGCACAAAGTGCCATGAGGGAGTTACCCCTCCTACAGGGAGCTGGAAAGACATAACACCTTAAGGCGTGATCTTCCTCAGGTTTAAGTGTGAAACTCAGGCACTAGAGCAAGTGAAACCTGACAGGGGCCATGAAAAGCATGGTGACCTACCCCAAACCAGCTCGGCAGCACTGGAGCCTTTAACAGGGCCAGCCCAGGCTGACAGGCAGGTCCATGAGCGCTTCTCTGCTCCAGCTAACAGCCTGGCAATGCTGCCAGTGGCAAAGGCAACTACCAGATGTGAGAAATAAGCAATCTGACTCAAAGGTTTGCTCTGCCAGCCCTGGCTTAAAGCCAAGGAAAAGTAGCAGCAGCTACTACAAAAGAAAGGTTGGGAAATTGCTGTTCTGCCCCTAGTATAATGAAATATTTGCCATCATTCATGGAGGAAACAATTCAGAGAGGACAGAAGGTTCTGGTTTAGGACATGGCTGGAGGACACTGGGCCATGGCACCTACCAATGTCCAACAGCACTTAACCCCAGCCTTTCCATGGCATGAGGCCAGATTTGAAAGCAAACTCACTGGAAACAATCACTAATGCTTGCCAAACACTTGCTGATTTTTAAACAAACAAACAAACAAACAAACAAACAAATGACAACCCAAAGACCTTTCAGCCTTCTGTCCCTGCCTAATCAGCACAGATGTAGTCACTTCCTGACAGTAAGAAGAGGCACAGAGACATGTCCCTGCAGCAAGGCAGGTGCTAGGAAATGGGGAGCTTTTGTCTACTTTCCTCATCATAATTCACTACAGGAGCGATTCTTTACAGTAAATCCAAGTGAGGAGAAACTAGGCTTTTCTCTCTTCAGTAGGCAGGTCCATGTGTTGCTGCACACTTGCAGCTGGCACAGAGGTGGAGCCTGCCAATCTGCAACCATCCCCTTGTGAAAGAGTGATTTCCCATTCAGGTAAAAAACAGATGCAAGGACCCAGCCAGGCCAGCGCTCTTGGCTGCTCACAGGACATCTTTAATGGCTGAATGACAAGCTGTAGAGCAGATGTTCACCCTTGGCAGTGACTCAGCCATACTACAGTTGTATGGATTTGCTTTTTCAGCTCTGGCCAAAAAGGATGCACATTTCCTCCACACTGTGTGATGGAGAAGGGACTGAACATGGCTGCGGTGACATTTTCTAACAGACATGAGCAAACTCCCCTGGTAGGAAACTGAGTGCTTTACTGGCAGTTCAGCAATGCCCTGAACACAATCCCCTGGATGACTAACACTGAATCCCGGGAACAAGGCAGTTGTTACCATCACTGGATGGGTCAGGCATCACTTATGAAAGGCTTTTGGAGGAGTGCAAAAGCAGATTTCTGGAGAAAGCTGAAAGGAGACAAAAAGGCTGCCTCTGCTGCTCTTCACACTCCCCAGCAGGCTGCAAGCACCAATTTTCACACAGTTTAAAAGGAAAAAAATTATTAGTATTTGCTAATACATTACAGTTTGAAGTGGAGTAAAGTCAGATTCATAGACCTTATCTGACTCAGGACACAGATCTTTCTTAAATATACACACTTCAAGATGAATCACACTTGTCTCATAAGGACAGTTCCTAAAATTTGCTCTCCTGTAACTGTTTAGAGTTCTTGCTCTGCAATAGAAGATGATGGCACTGTTTACATAAATAAAGGCAATGGTGCTCAGATCAGGTCTAGGAAACCAGTCTCTTTCCTCTTAAAATTATTAACCATGTCTCCTTTCTTACAAGGTTGGGGAGTGTAAGAACTGGCCAGGGCATAAATAGAAGCACTGAAAAAAAAAAAAAAAAAAAAAAAAAAAAAAAAAAAAAAAAAAGGTGCAAAAGTGACCCAAATCACATACTTGACACAGATTCCTTTTGTTCTTAGAAAACCAGCCATGTTAAAAGTGATGTAGCTCTCATTGCTCTCACTCTGTCCACAGTAGGGAGATTAAACTTCTGCACAGGAGAGTTGCAACTGAAAAATATTGCCATTACACTGAGCACAAATAGCTTTATCTTGAACATTGAGCATGCACGTGGCCTCCCCTCTCCCTCCAGCTTACATTTTATGACATTTTTGACAGTCAGAGAAAACTCCTTCCATATGTTCAGGATGTTAAGATTTCAACCTCCTTGCAGCAGGAAAAAAAGTCATCTTCTTTGTAATGCCACAGCACTGAGCACACAGAGAGCACTGCAACAGCAATGCATGAACTGATCTCTGCCATTGCGGAAAACTGCAGGGGTGCCGGAGCAGGTCTTGTTCCTGTCATGTCTGCAGATGCTCTGTTAAGGACTCCAGGGACATAGAGCAATTACTAGGGTTTGTTTCTGCTTTCCAGGAGCAGTTCTGTTTAGGAGAGAATAGAAAGGGATTATTTTTACCTTATAGTTTGGACTTACAGGGTGTGAACTGAATTGTTCTATCCACAGAGAGATATCATGTAACAATTCTTCCAATGCCATGTAATGGGACTGTTCCTTCTCAGCAGTGCCCAAAAGCCCAAGGGCTAACGAGGGTGACAGGCAGGGCCCAATTAGCAGCACTGGGTATAGGGATAGTTGTGTTTAGGCCACACATCAAGTCTAAAGGGTTTTTTCCTTTTGTTTTGGGGGCTTTGTTGGTTTGTGGGGTTTTTTTTGCTTTGAGTATAGAAAGTTGACATCTGCTTCTGGTAAAATTAATAAACTATTTTATTTGTCAGTAAATGTAGATTGAAACAGTACTGAGAACTGCATTGTCTGGGTCTGCAGGATTGTAGGAAGTATTGATGAGGCATTTTCCACTGGCATGTGTATAGAGAAAAAAAAATTCAGTGAAGATATTTTTTTCCATATACATTATATGCATTATTACATACAAGTGAGAATTAGACAAAACAAAACTAGAAAAAAGATTATTTTAAATTTTAAAAGGATCTTTGTCTCTAAGCCATAGGGATGGCTCAAGCCAAGCTCCATGGATGAGGCAATGAATGAGGCAACAGATGCCTCAAAGGCATCAAACTTGTAGTACAGTTTAGTCAAGGCGAGACTCAGACCATGCAGGGGATGTACTGGCACCCATGTCATTTTTGCTACAGCAGAAGAGATGTTCCCAGCTCTTACCTTCTCCTGATGCAGTCAGGCTCAGGCAAACCCTCCACTGTGCCCTACACAAATCCTGGCACTTGGGCCAGCAGAGCTGCTTTTACCAGGGGCTCTGCCCACCCTGCAGTGGAACTGTGCCCCCATCGCAGTGTACCCAGCTGCATTCTGCGACACGATCTCCAGCAAATCCCATCCCATCATGTTTCCTGCAGCTGTGACTGCCCAGACCAAAGACTTTGCTTCCTAGAGACCTCAGTGGCTAGAAGGGTGTCTCCAGTTAAAATCCCCTGGCAGCTCTGTTATTGTTCACCTGCTTAATGCTGCAAACACAGCTCCAGGTCACCTCCCTGTTGTAAAAGGCAGGAGAAATCTTCTGCATTCAGGGCAAGGGAAGCCCATGGACCTGGCTCTTGTGTAGTGGTAGAAGCTGCTGGCCCTGCATGGGTGGCAGGAAGCCTCAGGTCACAGCGGACCCACGGGTCAATGCCAGGAAGGGGATAAGAATGGAGAAGGCTTCCCAAGAGGTTCAGGCATAGGGCAGGAAGGCAGATATTGTCTGTGAGGACCCCCTCTTGCACAGTGCGTTAAACATTAAACAGCACCTTCCCTATTGCTGCTCCCAAGGTCTCACAGGGCAGCTCCCCCTGCCCCAGGGAGCAGCAGAGGATAGAGATGCTCTTTCAAGCAAGAAAGAGCACTGGAAGAGTACTTTTTCCTCCTGTGGTAAAACCCAGGAACATCCTTCCCAGAACCGTTTGACCTTTCCCTTCCTGATGTGCCCCCTACCCCATGGCTCTCCCTTGCATTGTGTGGGAACGTTCCCCAAAACACACAGTTTTCCCCTCATTTCCTTCCTCTCAAGACACCTGGAACTTCCTCCTGCAGGCTCCTGCCACCCCTCATGGTGATACAGGCCAGGTCAAGCTTCCCAGGCCATCAGTTTATTGTCTAGGAAACCAAAACAACCAAACATCCAGCACAGGGCTGCTGGGGTGACATGCTCAGAGAACACAGCTACCAGGGCCTTTGTGTATTGAGGACAACAACTTATTTCAGCTAAACCACCCTGACATATTTGAGGAAAAACAGAAGCACCAACTACCAGCAAGGACACCCCCAAGAAAGCTGTAGGGGAAGTATTTTCCACCATAAAACATGTTTTGAAATGTATTTGAAATTTGTCTCAAGTCATTAGTAGAAGCTCCTTGCTTAAACAAGTCAGTTTTGCATGCATTAAGCAATGCAGCACAGAAACAAAAGATAAAATCCTCTCCAGCTTCAATGGCAGCTTAAAAATTATTGGGAGGCAGCCAATATATTTAGGGGAAGGTTTTTAAATGCATCTCCTCCAACTAAGATGCCTCAGCAGAGATCTGTGCACACAGTACACACCAGAAATCGCAACTCCAACTTCACCCTTCTAACACACTGAATTTTAAAAGCTTAAAATACCTTTATCTAAATCTCTATCCCATTAAAACCGCATTGAGAAGTGCAAAGCTTCATCCCACTAAAAGAATATCTAGATAAGTGGAGTTTCATGTTGTGCTACACCAGCTTGTTTCTGCTCCATGATCATTTGATTCAGGACACCACGCAAACACAGCTTTGCTAGTCCACTGAATGTGCACTGTAAAACAGGAACTGGATAAATACCCTTAATCATAGAACATTCTGAATTGGAAGGGACCCACAAGGATCACTGAGTCCAAATCAATGTCCTGAATGACCCATACAGGGATCAAACCCACAACCTTGGTGTAACTACTGCCTGCTCTGACCAGCCCAGCTGATCTGTCCCAGAATCATTGCACAGTTGGGACCGAAAGGGACCTTAAAGATCATTTCATTTCAACCCCCTGCCATGGGCAGGGACACCTGCCATTAGACCAGGTTGCTCAAAGCCCCATCCAGCCTGGCCTCGAATACTTCCAGGGATGAGACATCCACAGCTTCTCTGGACAACCTGTGCCAGGGCCTCACCATCCTCACAGGGAAGAACTTATTCCCAATATCAAACCTAAATCCATCTGTTAACATATATGCTGCACTCCAGCTGAAAGCCAACCCCACAAGGCAGACCACAGCACACTGAGATGCAAGAGCCAGACACTGCTTTTCACTGATGGTTATTCATAACCTCCTCAAATGAGTATTGCCAACTGCTGGGGTTCAGCTCTCTCCCACTCTGGACACTGGCAGACACTGGAGCAGGTGTAATCATCTGTAAAGCAGAACCCACACCACAGCAAATCACCTCAGCCTGGGACTGCAGAGAAAAGCCCAGGGTTCTCAGCTGGAGGGAAGCAAGGCCATTATGTGCATCTGACTCTGCAGCCATCAGCCACCAGCTGTGGAAAGAGGCCCACCTGACCCTGAGACCTCCATAACCACAGTGCTGAGCCTGAACTGCTTTTGAACAGGTGAGATACCTGCATGCAAGATTTGAGCAGCTACAAATTGCTGAAGGACTGGGCTTTCTCACACTTCAAGAGGCTTCTTTTCATGGCTTCTCAGTTTTCATTAGTGAGAAGCAGGAAGACTGAAGTGGTGGTATCCTCAGCCAGTGTTAACAGGATGTGACTCTGCCCTGAGTCATCATCCCCTTTCTAGACTGGAGATGGCTGTTCACACTTGGGTCATGGACACCTATGGCCATACCCATCAGGACAAACTCACTGCTTCCCAAGCTTGCACTTCAGAGGCTGCAGGAAGCAACCTTCACACAGTTAGAACTTTATATTTTCAAAGTATCTTCACAACCAAAAGGACTGAAGAACTCCAAAATGTGCTCAAAATCTAAAGAATAATATATGAATTTTCTGATGAAGTGTCTGAGCTAGGAGGATTGCACTGAGGTCTTACTTAAGTCCAAGAAGTTAAAACATTAAGCCACACAGCTGCAGAATATGACTAAATAGGCAATTATTGTTTTCTATTTTACAATTGAAAACTTACCATGTTTGAATAATCTCCAGTGAAAAGTATTTTGTGGGAACTGGAAACAATTTACATTAAATGAACCAAATGTACACCACTGTTAATGAGTCCACATGCACATGAGCAGAACTGAGGTGTCTCAGCTGAGAATTATCTCTGCCAATACTGTGGCTTATCTTCCATCCTGACAAACTTTACAACAAAGGTTTCCCTGATACATTTGCCTGCCCATCTATGGCAGTCATTCAGTAGCAGGGATGTCTCACAGACTCACATTCCAAGCAGATACAACATCCTACACATCTGACAAAGCAATTCAGTTCTCACCAAAGAAACATCCCAGAAAGTGCTCATTCAGATGGAATTATTCCAGTATTTGTTTTTCAATTACTGGAAGAAACAGCCTGTGGGGTAAATAATTTTTTACAGCTCTCTCTAGATTTCAAATGAGATGCACCATGTAAGATACCAAAATTTTTTTGGTATTTGTCTAATAAACATCCTCCTGAAGAGGGACATGGGTGTGCTAAGGTATGCCCTCACTTGATGCAAAGGCAATTACATAAAGGGATAATAAGGGAGATTGTTAATAATTTATTATTGGCTGGAACATAATTCTTCTAAAGAAGAATTACAGTTCAGAGAAGTCTGCAGGAGAAGGACGTACTATTGCTGCAACATGTAGCACAGGCACACCACCACCTAGCCAACCCAAGGCTGGAACTGCAATTAAAAATGACTGTGAAGTTGCTGCAGCCTATCTTTGCTTATGTGTCACTGCAATAATTATGAAGTGGGGGGAAAAAAGCAATTAATGTCTCTTACAATGACCAGCTACAGTTGGATTTTAGTCAGGTTCTGCAACACAAAAACTGCCAGTCAGCTGTGGCTGCTATGCTTACAACAGAAACACCAAATGCCTTGAATATCATACCTACTGAGCCTGGAATATTGACACTGAACCTTTAAAAATGAGCAAAGTTTATTACCACCTTTTGCCTGCATCATTACTCGGAAATAAACTCATTCAGGGTCTAAGGAAGAGCGCTCTGCAATGGTGTTGGGACACACGAATTCAAGACACACTTGTGACACATTAAGTGCTACCAGCAATGTCCCATGAAGAGCAGCAGATATATTTATCACATGTTTAGGCTTCCTTCCCCCTCAACCACCTACTGCATTTGGAGGAATGTTTTAATGCTAACTCTGACTGTAACTTTTTGAATTCAAAAACAGAAGAGGTAAGTTACCGGGTCTTCCACCAGGACTTACTGCTTGCCTGGAGTGAAACCATGTGTACTTAAACTGCACCCTGGGGTGGATCCAAACAACAGTCTCCATATAGGGAGGAGACTTTCCTTCCTCAAACTTGCTGAAAACTATGTGAGTGACTCACTGAATGTCCTTCTCTTGAGTCAGCACTGAAACAGAGCTCCAGAATTCCCTGATTTACAGTGGAGATAAAAGACTGTAGGAATGTTGGTTTTCTTAAAGGATGATCAGTGAAGGATGCCCTAAGGATGTCTCACCACTAAACCCACGTAACTCTTGCACAAACCAAGGCTGCATTCCTATCCTGTGCTCCAGCCCTTCTCCGGGTTCAGACCTGTTGGAGCCCAGCTTTACCATGTCACACAGAGGAGGGAAGGTCATGTGGCTGCAAATCCCATTTGCACAAAGTAGGCAGGAAAATAGATTCCAGTTTTGAAATCGGTTTTAATCAATTCATTAATTAGTAACTTGTCTTCTAACACAGTAAAGCAGAGCACTGTAGCAAGTTCAGAAGTTGTGGAGTGCTGAAATTTGGAGTTAGGCTGAATGAAAGACTATGTACAATACAAATCAGCTTTCTGTTGTGATGTAAATTTATTCTCATAATTTTTACCATTTATTCATCCCAAAAGACATATTGCATATTTGGAACATTTTTAAAGTAAGAGCCACTGTATTCAAGACAAGTAGTTTTGTCACATCAAAACTGATGACATACTCAATAAAATTATTTTCCAGAGCAAGAACTCCTTACAAGAAATATAAATAGAATATAAACTTCATAAATGATCTAGCATGAAAATATTAAAATAGCAAATTCATTCCATACTGAAGGCAGTACTTTATGACTCATAGTGTGTGTGCAGTGTTTCTAAAAAAAAATCCATGTCCCAACACTGGGTACTGAAACAAATACAGGTAAGCTTTTGGTTACATTTTATTCCAATAGAACAGCATGAATTGATGACTTCACTCTTTTGTCTCAATTTACTGACTAATATGATCAGGTAATAAAACATTGCTTTTAGTTTAATCCAGGCTTTGGATTTGTTCATCAGACACAATGAAGGGATGACCCATTTTGGCAGCACATTGGCATTTTCAATGTCGCACCTGACATAACACAGGAATTACCTCTCCCTGCCAACATCTCCATTCCCACAGCTCAGAACCATTTACCCAAGAATCTCAATTACACTCCCACTCTCTCTCTCTCATGGCTGCTGAACCAGTGACCTATGTCGTGGTCCACCACATGCAAGTGCAATCCCAGAACAGCACGGACACACATCCACATTCCTTGGTGCCTTGGAGCTGAGATACAACCAGCTCTGGGAATGATGCTTACTGAGCACGTTGAGAAACTCAGTCATGTGAACAACCTTGAATTTGAAATGCTTGGAGAGGGAAGTGTCAGTAATGTGTAAACAACGTAACAGGGCTGAGGGAAGAGTAAAATGTCTGATCCTGGGAAAAGGACCAGATTTGCTTCACTCTAGGATGTAAAAAAATCATAAAACAATCTATGAGAAGCAATCAGCAAAAAATTCAAGAATGTAAAATAATTCATACCTGTCAAAGCATTTAGAAAATAAAATTCCCCTTTTCAAAGTTTTTTTAAAAAATTAGTTTATTAGTGTTATTAAACCAAGACTTCTGTATATCATGACATTCCAATAAAAGTGATTGCTACACTACTATCAGTGTAACAAATAATGCAGGTTACAGAACAGCTGTCAGTTTGCAAAAACTAAGTGAAGGAGTTATTCTAGGATTATTTTCCCAATTGTGCTTCAGGGATCAGTTTTTCTCTCACTATTGTTCAGTATGATGGGTATGATCAATGTGTATGATCAATAGCCTAGAATAAAGCTTCAGGAGTCCTCCCTATAAAACCTGAAAGGAAATAAAAAACCTCTTCAGTGCTGTGCTGAACAGTCACAGGAATAGGCTGCTGCTTGGGCCTGCTGCCTACAGTGGTTTTTACCAAATATTGCAAAGTCAGATACCACAGGGTGCACCTCATACTGGGGTGATGGGAGGAGTACAATGATTTGATTGACAAGGTTAAAATGTAGAAGCCAGTGAATCCCCCTCAAAAAACTCTCTGGTAGACAATCAAACAAGAATACCAGAGCAGGATATAAAGCTTATTGTCTATTCCTATGATGTTAGTAAGGTAATAACTGTAAGGACACGTTCTATTCTGGCATCTACTCTTCAAAGGAGAACATTGGGAAAATGAAGAGTTGTTAAAAAGCTGACAACAAAAACTAGAAGGATGAAGAAAATAATTTAAAAATTCAATCCATTCATATAAAGTAAGATTGGAAGGTATGACCATGGTAATTCAAATCCCTGGATCAGAACAACACTTAGAGCAAAAGAACATCCTCCAAGAGAGATGTACTAGAGTTCAACTTTTAGAAGCCAAAGCAAGATGAACTCAAACACAGGTTGGGGATTGGCTTGGGGGTTTTTTTTGAAAGAACAGTAGTTGCTCATGTACCTTATCTACAGAGGCAACTGATCCTTTTTCTGAAGTTCTTAATGCATAAATTCTTTTTTCCTAACAAATTCTGAACTTCTTGACATTCTGTTGCTGATGTGAAATCAGACCGAAGTTTTACAACTGTGATACCCAGATTAGTGATCGGATGAGTTCCCATTACCTTTACAAATGAGAACTTGAGCCTGTAATGTCCCTTCCCATCAAAACATGTGTTTCAATTGCTGATTTACCTTCTGCTCCTGGGAGCCTTTAGTTGGACACTGGTAGCACCCAGCTTTTAAAAAGGAATGGGTGCAGCTCCTCTCTTCCAAGCAGAACAACTTGGCTCTGTTGGAGAAACCTCTGCTCACTTTCAACAAGTCAGTACAAAGGAAAAACCCAGGAAGGTCAGAAAATAATCCCCTATACTGCAGGCCAATTCCCCATCAGAGAAGAAAGAAGAATGCTGTGTTCTTAAGCACATGCAAAGAGGGACTGGGATGAGCAAATCAGCTGGATCTGGGGATTCAATGCAGCTGTTTGCAGGAAGCAATCATCCTTCAAACAGACCCAGAGGTATATGCCAGAGAGAAAGAAAGAATATGGCTTCTAATTCTGTTATATGATCAACTGCTTTTATTAATGGAGACTCAGTTTTGAGACAGTTGCTAATGAAATACTAATGGTGGATAAACAGCCAGAGGGGAGAAAAGGCCCCTCGTGAAACACAGCCAACCCCACTTGCAGAGCCAGTGCAAAGGACCATGGCTTCCCAAAAGCCATAGTGGTGACCTGGTGTTTTAAAGCACTCAGATGCTGCTGGTGGAATGAATTCGGTAGTGGATTTGTCATGGAGAAGATTCAAGCTGAAGAAATGATTCTTTTAAGTGGCAGAACCCTATGGATTAAGGCAGAAGACATTCAAAATCTTACACAAAGCACGCAGAAATCTGGAACAGGTAACATACTTCAGAAGACTTGATTAGAAAAATAACTTAGGGATATACCCCAAAAATACATGCACAGGTGATTGATTACCTTTGCTTCAGCTATCAGTCATCTGATACTAATTCTCACTGTTTTATGAGAACTCTTGCAACATACTGTGCAGGCTCAAAATTCTCTATTTAGCACCAAAAAATCCAGACATTCTGCAAAAAGGATGAGGCAAAGACTCTGGAAGAACGCATTTAATTCAGCTACAAGAAACAGGATTTTTTCCATGTATTTATATTTTTAAATGAAAGGCCTGCTATTGTAGTCCCCACATAGGTAAATTCTTTTAGAATTTAAAAAATTCTGAGATTTATAATAAATCTTCCAAACTGAACTAGCAACTGATACAACAACTCTCTAACTCTGCTACTATGAGGAACCTTTTTGAAACCTCAAACTTCAGTGCAAGCTCAGAGGACTTGTTTTACAAGTGGAGCATCTTACACATGTGAAAAGCTGCTCCATGTAGTAACTCCAAGGCTTAGCTAATCCAGCCTCACAAAGGAAAGAACCTAAATATGAATGTAAAAGAGCACATATTTACCATTTAAAAAAAGCAATAAAAACCCAGAAAGGTTTGTGCAAGGAGTCCTTGCAAAATAACTCCATTTGGTGTTTTAATATTGAAGCACTGAAGAACAGCAGCTCCCCAGTTATCCAACCTTTCTCCAGGGATTCTCACAACAGAAGAGGGAACTGTGTATTTTAACTCATTCCTCATCATTTTGAACATGCAAATGTCAAGAACTCCAGGAAAAGGCACTGTATTAGGGAACCTCAGGTATACTTGTAAGCACAAACCTCCATGCAATGTGTACTATGCACCTCTGTATATAATATAAATATGCATACATGCACGTAATGAAATTAGAAATATCGCTCCTTTAATACAACCATGTTGGGCCTCAAACTGCAGCTCTCTGATTGAGATTTCTGAAAACACAGTATTTGTCTTTAATGTAGGGCTGCCCCCAGGGAACCTGGCACCTTTCCTGCTGCCAGCGGGGAGGGATCCCTGGTTCCGCCAGCCTCCACCTCCTCATGCCACCTCCACAGGCTACTAACAGGCAGGAGGAAAGGAAATCCACTGCAAAAGAAACAATAGCTTGAAAGAGGGACAAACAGGGAGTTTGAGATGCTCAAGAGATGAAGAGGAGGCATCAGGCTCCCTTCCCCCAGCAGGGCTTTCCTCTATTGCCTAAGACCTGCAGCCACTGCTCCTCCAGTCTCACCACCCCTGCCATGGGCACATCCACCCTGGAGCTCGGAACACCTTTTCCTCCTCCATGGCAATATGCTCCCAAGCCTTCCATGACTCTCTGCTACTCCACTTCCTGAAAACCACAGACAGAGGGATCAGCTAGACCAAAACTTAAACCAGTGCAAATGTGAAATAAAAGGTAAAAAAAAAGTCTTTTGCTCTTACTGGACATGCTGCAGACATTGTGCCTAGTAACTGTTGCAATATCTAGTGCAAAAGAAATGTAGCATGAATTTCTTGTTTTCAAATGACATTCAACTCAAACATGCATAAGGAGAGTATTATTTTATTAAATCATGCACATCACGTGTGTTAGTGCAAATAGTTTAATCTGTACTCCAGAAATTCTATTGTATTTTTATATTTTTACAAAATAGATTTAAAACAATTAATTACTTTAAAAAATGTAATTCTGAAGTTAAGCATTTCAGAACAATATTTGCAATAACCTATATACAAGAGGTACTAAGTACCACTGGCATATGAGTGTTCTGTGGTTGGGTGGCTTCCTGCAACTGAAAAGGATGAAATGAATGAAGTACATGACAATAGTTATTTTCTACAAGTCACTTGTGGACTATTTTCTCCAACTAATAATCCTCCCATTAGGAAATCCCATGTAACTTAAGATAGAATCTTTAATTAAATGACAATGACCCTTACAACCTCACAAAGTAAATTATATACTAAATTTCTATTTAAATATTTAACTATCTGTCAATTGCCATAACATTCTTTAAAGCCAATTGAATTGCTGAGATTACCTCCCTATTTTAAAGTTTCTTTTAGCAGAGCCATTTCACTTTACCATTCCTTAACCTATTATTTAAGCTTTTAATAAACTTTTTTGACAGACTATTGAGCTGAACAAGACAACTATGGTCAACATTTAATTCAGCACTAACTACAGTGATTCCCACCAAAAGTCAGCAAATAGCAATAGTTATAGTACATAGATAAGGAAAATAGACTTTGTAATGGAGACCACTGCATCATACTTACAGCCATGTGACAAGGAGCCATAAAATTTTACTACCAAATTAAAATCATCTTCACCTGACAATACTTATCAGGTATGAGATTCCAATTTTGTAGTATTTTATGTATCTAGATGTTCTCAGCTGATCACAGATGTACTGTAGCAGCTCTCTTAATAAAGTTATGTCCACAAAAGCTTATTCTAAAGAGCTTCTCCAGCTCAAGTCAGAAAGTACTAAATGACTGAAAAAATAAACCCATACATGTGATATGTGAGAAGGTATTCATACTTTTAAAGAACATATCTCTTTAAATATATGAAATTTAATAAATTACATTCAAACTAAAGTTAACGTAAGTTGAATCACTGCACTATGTCCATCAAATGACCAAGTACTTGCTCCCAGAAACACCTTAGTCCACTCAAGAACACACACATGCTTACACTCACACACGCGCACACTAAATACTTTAAGCTGGTCTTCACCATCAGTATCTCTATCTCTTTAAGGCTGGACATGAATTGTATTTATTCCCAAAACCCATTAATAAAGCAATCTTTATGAAAGAAAAATATGCTTCCTTCGAAAGGCATGGTAAGAGAAGTTTTCTTAAGTCTTGTTCCCAACAGCTCAGTGACTAACAGCAAGTAAAATGATACACTAGTTTAAAAAAAAAAATAGATCATACTGAAAGGCACTGAGCACACTGCATCTGTTTCCCAAGTATCTGCAAGGTTACTTGGCTTGGATGTCCAAATCAGTATTTTCTTCTTAAGTCTAGCAATCAGATTCTAAAGTCAGTGTCCACAACCCTAACCATTATAAATAATTTGGTACCAAGAAGCCTGCTTTAGGCCACCATTATAGTATTCAGAATCCCAACATACTAATTTAAAACTTGCATGAAGTTGTAAGCAAAAATATTGCTCACAGTAGGATGAATCACAATTTTATTCCCTCTTTATAGACAGATACATTTTATACAGTTTAAAGCAAATGACCCTACTGCTGTTCTCACGCAGAGCTGTGCTGTATTAAGAGGTAAAAAGGAAGAGAATTAATCTGTTTTCCCTCAGTATATCAATGTTGCCAGCTTCTAAAGGGAGGACGGTGTATGGATTCAACAAGTTCTCATGGAGAAGCTCTGGTTAGGCCTGGGTACAGCACCACGGCTGTTACAGCAACCAAAGCTGCCATCACAGGCATCCAAGGCCATTGTCTCTGTGTGGAGAGAAAAAAGAAATCAATATCATATTTGTTCTAATTCATACTAATCAGTTTACCTCGTGGTTCCTGCAAGTCCTGAGTACCTGTTGATAGGCATCACTACAATGTTACCCACAAGCCCTGCGAGCTAGTCCTGACTTGGAGCACCACAGCAAACCGTGTTCCTCTAGCACAGGGAACTCCACACCTCTTCGTGCCTGAGGATCATCTGGAGGATTTTTGGCAGCTCCATATTTCCAGGTTTGTTACTGTACACACCTCAGAGAAATCTGCCACGGAGCACGCAAAGGCTTGAGATGTTTAAAACATTGCTCGTGCCAAGTCAAGGCTAGACAGAGGTTTATGCACATCTTTAACTTTTGTCCATTTAAATCCAGATCTGTGACTTTTAGTTTGCAGCAGATCTTAACAACACCACTTTTAACAGACTGTCACAACACTGCATGACAACAATGGCATTTTAAGAGGAGGAGACACACTGAGATACAAGAGAAAATGCAAGCTGAGAGTTCAGAATACAAACCAACCACCTATTTCTTGTCTTTTTTTTCCATCTTTCCATCAGCAATAGTGAGAAAAATTAAAGTGTTTAGAGCCAGAGAGGAATTTCTTAGTCCATAGATAGGAACCAAAGCTTGTTGAATTTTATTATTAGAGGCAAACTCTTCATTTTTTATAGTTAATTAAGCAATTAAGTTTTCTTACAAGCCCTAGCATCACAGCATTGTGCAAAAGGCAGCCCATTTGCTAAAGACAAACTGAGACCAAGTTAGAAGAGGTACGTTCAAGCACCAGTTAGAACAAAATTAATTGCTAATTATTAAAGAAATCAGAGATGTTAAATGATTAGTGGATTGCTCAGCTCATCAGTGTCAACAGAATGGCATACTAAATGAAGGGTTTGCTTCAGGTAAAGAAATACCTGTGAGCATTTCACCATGCACTATTTGATACAGAAATGGCACAAACAGGTGAGAGGGACAAACATACATTGACTGAACAGTAGTGCTTGTACCTTTCGCTACCACAATGGGCCGTAACACCAATACAGGAAAGCCAGGATTAGGCCGATGAATATGGCTGGGACGGGTTGTAATATGGAAGGCTAAAGAAGGGAAGGGATATTAAAAATCACTTAGTGCTATAAATCAATCAGGTAAAGATGATTTAGAGGGGAAAATAAGTCAGTAAGTTTTGTTTTAATTGAAATGTATTAAAGACATCTAACACATTACAGCATTATCTAATCTGGTATACGAAGTTAGTACACCATTCTACTCAAATGAACAGGGATGTTTAAAAATAAAGGGAAGTAGGCAGGAAATGTTCCAAGAAACCTCTCATCCCAACTTGGAATTTAGCACTTGAAAACAATACAAATGTTTAATTGATTTGCCTGTATCCTATTTACAGTTGGTTTTAGTTTTTCTAAGTAAGAGGAAATCCTATCTGGATTTCTTGAGAGACAGACTCACATCAAATACTGGATTTTTCAGCTATTTCTTCATTCCTTGCTAGTTAGCATTTTCCATTTTTCATCACCAGCCTCCAGAAAAACAATCTTTTTTCCTCAGTTAGTGAATCAATTACAGCTATGTCCACAGGCAAACCCGGTAGTTCAGACACTTCTGTGAGATTGTAACATGACTGTACAATCCACACCCAGTTACTAAAAAGCAGAGAAGCACATTTCTATCGGAGATACCACAAAGCTCAGCATCTCTGCCAGGTCAGCAGCCTTGTGACCAAATGCAATTCTGAAAATTGATCAAATGCTGCTTCTGGGCCAAACCAGCAGCTGGCCAGACTGCAGGGCTCATCCAGCTTATGGCCTCCTCAGAACCATCCACACTTTTTCTCAGCTATGTTCTGTTCATGGAAACTACTGCACATTCTGGATGGAACAGCCTTTATCTGTGATATGAAAAATTAAAAGCAAAAATAGACCTAAATGCTTTTTAAGCTGTCCTTGGAAGACATCTGCTTTCTCTGTATCCTACCCTATATATTTGTGCACACACAAAGACACGCAGAGGTTACGGTATAACCATGCCAAATATTTTAAAAACTCTTTGTGCTGAAGCTACCTTGATTTTGTTCAGTCAAATAAATAAATGATGAATTCATGCTTAACTTGTCTAAAACATTATGATTAGTAAATAAAATCTCATCCTGTTATGAATTTGTAGGAATCACTTATTCACAGAACTTCCAATATGGTTCAAAACACAGGAACATGAGAATGTATTCCAGTCTTGTTCAATTAATTTTTTTTCAATTAAGACAAATACTTAACAGAAAAATCATGTGTAACTATTGAAGACTTTTTCATGCAAGATTATTTTTGTGTCATGAGTGCCACGAATCACAGTGCCATCTTCCCACAGAAAGCCTGTTGGCAGAAATAATCACAGCAGTGCTCAAAAAAGTGCCAGAGGTTTAAATCAACCAGAGCAGCTAATGTCCTCAAAGCATTCATATCATTAAATCTGTTGTGTAAAGCGCATCAGGAAGTAACAAGTGACTACAAGCATGCAAACACAAGTAGTACACCACACCGCTAAGCATTTAAAAAATACAACACTGCAATCTTTTTTAAAAGTAAAACTTAAATAGTAAAACCCTAATATTTAAATGATATCCCAAACTGAGTACAGAAGCCTTGTCTTTTCTAACATTTGCTGGTTCACTGAACAATTCTATAGATTTTTTTTTGTAAGTTTACACATTCTTGGCAAATGAAACCAATGATAAATATCTGTCACATTTAATGAGATCACCTCCAACTGATCAGATTTTCCCCTCACAAACTTATTAATACATAACAAATCTCCCTATTGTCAAGGAGCATTTACCTAGGTGATTCAACAAGATTGTTCACCTTTTATTAGAATATGAAGGTATGCAAACTCAGACACAGATGGGCTGCAAAAAGGAACAAATCCCACAGTGGGAAGTAACTTTTTGTCCTCAGAAATGAAGTAGCAGATAATGATTCCAGCATAAAGGGGCAATGGTACTTGAAAAATTTGACCTTGGAACTCAGCCTAGTATCCATGATGTTTGAAACAATCCCCAAGATGGATATGTTTTACATTACTGACTGTGAGTAATGTTTGGTGAGCTGTGACTTTGCCCTTATATGGAGGATGCTCTTCATCACACCCTGACCTCCGGGTTTCAACTGTCACAATTAACTCCTCTTCTGCAAGCTGATTTTGGCAACTGCTGTGGTTTCTGCTTTCATTTAAATACTCACCTCTAATTCTCCCTAACATTTCCTTTTAGTTTTTTCACTTTCATCAGGTGCTCCAATTTCCTTTACAGTATTTCAACCCTTTACTATCCCCCTTTTTCCACTGATCATTTTGATTCTGAGGTTAATGTTTCTAACAGAGCAGAAAATCTCACATTCACAATTATTTATTCAGTGTAATATCTACTATTAAAATGGGGTGAAGTTTTAGTCTGATTGTTTTTGACTTCTGCTTTAACTAAGTCAAGTAACTCAGCATTATCTGAGCACTGCAGAAAAATTCTAAACAAGATTCAGGTTCCAAGAGAATTATGAAATCATATGCTTGAAAAATGGCTGAAAAAAGTGAGAAAGGCTTTGAATTCTTTACATCTTTGACAGGTCCATGATGTTCAAGGTTTATATTCAAGAATTGGTTATTGCAAGGATATTCATACAAACTTTAGGCATTCAGAAGCCAGCTGATTTAGACGATGGGACCTGTAAAACTTTCTTCGTAGTCAGAGACACAGTTTGCTAAAGTCTGTTATAGAGCATTCATTATCCTCCTGCTTTGTATTGTGCATTACAGGAGCTGTTCACCCTGCACTGACCACAGAGGCAGTGCAGGAAGACAAAACCAGCCCTCCCAGTACAGTAGCGGATCTAAAATGAGGCTATGACCACCTTATAATGTGTCTGCCACACCTTTAATGTTTGGAAGATTTCAGAATCTCAGTAAAATAAAAAGTTGTCTCTAGCTGGGAACTTAGTTCTAATGATACAACCTCTCAAGTAAATTGAAAAACAGAAAACACTATTTTCATTAATGAATAGAAATGACAGTTCAACTGTACTGTTTAAAGCATGAGCCCATCAGAAATAACCATGGTTAAGAAGCATAAGCAAGAGTAAGGAGGGAATATCCATTGTAATAAATACTAATAAAATGAGAGCAGCTTGAAAAGGTTTATTCAATTCATTCAGATACAGGTTTGTCAGCTTTTACCCCTGTATCATTCTTTGAAATCAGAAAATTTTACTTAGTCCTCGTTCACTAGTATTTAAGTCACGTTTTCAAGAGAGCAGGTATGTAAGGACATACTTAAAACTGTCAAGCAACTGTAAATTTAACTTTTATGCATAATTGTAACAGTGTAATGATCTGCAAATCTGCACAGGTAGGACCAGAATGGAATTTTGCATAATGTGATACACAGGAGTTTTTTTTAAGTCCACCCTTTTTTATTTGACTCTTCTATATCCCTTCAATCAACAGGACTGCCAGTGTCATAACCTGAATTCCCCACACATTTGGTATAGACTTACATTGTTTCCTTTTTCTTGTAGCAGCTTCAGGTTTTCCTTACATTGTTTGAGCTCTTCTGCCAGTGACTGGTTTTGTTGTTCAGCCACCTCATACTTTGCCTTCAGCTCCGAGAGCACAGTCTGTGTTCTTTCATACTAAAGACAAAGAGAAAACAATCTGTGGACCCCTGGACACCCAACACATGCTGATATCTGCTTAGCACACAGCTCCTGTTTCTGTCATCTGCATAGACTAACTCACATCAGTGCACTCTCTTTTCATAATAGCAGGGCTGAATTTAGGTTTCCTTTTTTTCTAAATTAATTTTTTTTGCCAAGCTTGGCAGGACTAGGACTACTAAACCCAAGGAAATACAAAGTAAATGCAAAGCCTTAATTAACCTCTCATACCAATTATTCATTATCCTATAGGAAAGGACTGTAAAAACTACAAAAATGAAACAAGAAACAGTGGAGCAAGGAGTCCTTCACATTTGAATAGTGGTCTTACATCTAGGCTGCAGCCTACATACCTACACCCCTGTAATAGGTGCAAAATTCAACACTCTGTATGAAGTAAATCAAACCCTCTTCCCACACAGCAAATTCAAATATAAGAGCAAGGCAGGCATTAAAAAGATATTATGCGTTGTTACTGTCATGCCATAATCCTCCATGCAGGTCAAGTACAAACAGTACTGGGTGAATGTGACATATTCCTGCAGAATGTGTAGCTTTTCCTTTTTCAAACACCCATTCGATTTTTTGTATTCTAGGAGTCCTCTTGACTGGGCTTAGTAAGGACATAACCAACGACCTTCAGTACTGGCATTCACCACAAATTTAGAAGATGAGGCATCTTTACAAATACTGATCTGATTACAAAACAGAGATTAAAACAACTGGGATTTTCAGATTCTGAGAACTGTAAGGAATGTGACACGGATTAATTAACCACACAGCAAACGAAAGGACTGCAAAAGAAACTAAGAGGAGTGACTGGAGAAACACTGAAAATGCTCAAAAGAGGAAGCAAGTAGGTTTGGAGACTATGGCCTTCTTCCAGACATAATCTTTAGAGGCCAGGCAGATTAAATACATGCTCAGAATGCCAGCTCTTCCTTATGCATTTACAAATCCACTAAGATAAAAGGAGATCTTTGTAAAGAATGTTTAGTCCCATTGCTAAATAAAAGAGTTCAAATCTAAGTGGGGAGATGAGACTGTAATAAAAAAGAATTAACTTTGACTTATAACAGCTAAAGAAACTCTGGACCATCATATCCATGAAGACTTTGAATAATGATTTACCTGTCTGAACATCTTAAAAGTAAATTCACCACAGTAATGCATGTAAGTGAAGTTTAGGAAGTTCATGTGTATTTACATTAAGTCTTCCTTTCAAGATTTGACTCCCAGTTTATATTTTCTTAGCTACCATTCAAACTGCTTTCAATAAACATATGAAAAAAAATCTTTACTAGAAAACTTTCCATTTTCTTTTAGTTTAAAAAGGTCATTACACTGGGCATTACATTCTTGCAAAATGGAAATATTTCATGTTACCTCTTTCTGAAAATCTTTTGCTTGACTCTCAGCTTCACTGAGTTGAGTTTTCAGACTGGCTGCATCCCGTAGATGTTTTTCTCTCAAAGATCCCATCTGATTTTCAAGTTCCTTTCGAGACATTTCAAGAACACTTATATCGCTGGTTAGTGCTAAACTCTGTTTCTGAGAGCTGAAAAAGAAAATCCAATTGATTCCTTATGTATTTTAAATTTACACAAACCAGCACTTTTCACCCTTGAAAGCTTAACACATTGGTTTTGATATGTAAATACCAGCTTAGAGCAATAATAGAAGTACAGACCATTATTGTTTCCCTTTACAGAGTGCTGACACAAAAGGCTGGCCATGATCTTGCTTTTAAATATATGTGCATAGCTTGCTGTGTATAATTAACATTCAGTATCTATTTTGGGAGATAAAATCACCACCTTCAGCTTCTTCAGCTGCTGTAGTACCTCCCAGGCAAACCATTGTGCCTTTACCTGGAAAGCTCCTTCTCTTGTCGCTGAAGTTCAGATGTAAGTGAAGTATTTTCCTTCCTCAGTTTTACACACTCAGCTTCCAGAGCAATCCACTCCGCCTTCAACTTTTCAAGTTCACCTGCAATGTATAAGTTAATTCAATTAAGTAAAATTACTTCATGACTGCTTCAAGGAACACCAGCTACTAAATGGAGGAAAAGCTGGTATCAGCCATCAATCTCAAATACACCTGTTTGTAATCATGTCACAAATTCTCTCATGAGCACCTGTAAAACATTACAGTATCTTCTACTGTTATGCAGTTTATTATACCCAAGTGCCAGGCAAGTTACTTTTTCCATTAAAGCTTTTTCTAAGGTACTAAGAAGTAGAAAACAATCGTTTTATGGGTCAACTCTAGTGTTTTAGAAACAGTAGTAGAAGAGTGTATTTGAAGAAAATAATTTCCAAGGCTTCAATATAGCAAGAGAATCACTAGATACCATGCCTCTGTTACAAGGAAAAGAATGTTTAAAACAATAATCTTTGGTAAAACTTTGGTAGAATTAAAAAATTCAGGAGCTTCCCCTTAATGTGCTTAAACAACAGAGAAGTTACACAAGTCCTCTTGTGTAAATTTTCTGGCAGTATGAATCCCTCAAACTGTAAAAGTTTTCCATCTTTTTAAAGTGGAATTACACTTGGTCTACTGATATCAAAGAGTGCCTAAGTTTAATTTAGGCATAATTCACAATAACTGTTTATTGAAGCATGCAAAGTGTCTTTTCTAACACCACAAGCCTTGGTACACACTCATAAATATATACACATGTGTGTATACATATACACACACACACACACACACAGAGCAAATGGCTACAAAGGGATAGACAGTAATTTGAGTAACTGGTATTCACCACAGTGAGCAGGATGCTCTGGTAGCCATGCTCTGTGACATCCATACAAGTAAGTACCTTTTAGGCGAGAGGCCTCTTCTTTCTGCTGCTCCTCACACTGCTGGCATCTGAGCTGAAAACTGGCTTGCAGATTGACAATTTCTTTTTCATAATCCGAGGCATCTTTCCTCCACCGTTCAAGCTCTGTTCGCACCATCTGCAGCTCAGTTTGCAATGTAGAAATATCTGTGTCTCGTTCTGATGCTGCTTTTTCTGCTACTTTTTGAAGTGACAGAATCTCATTTTGTGCACTGACTAGTTCATTCCGAGTGCTTGAAATTTCATTCTCCTTTTCCTTGCGAAGATTCTCAATTTCTTCTTGTAACCTTCGCAACTGAGCTGGAAAGTAGACATTCATGTTAATATTTTTTCCAACTGTGTTTACAAAAAAAACTAAAAACCTTACCTCCCTTTCTCAACACATGGATATTTAAAAGCACTAAAGAGGCCTAATGCAATTGAATTTATTCTGTCAAATTTATCCTGTCAAATGCTGTACCCTTAAAGAGGCAAGTATGTAGGCCACATAATACAGAGAGTCAAAAGAAACAAAAATTATGTCTGCACCAAGCTGTCTTAGACAAGGCTGCGTTGTGTGCGTGAAACCAAAGCAACTTTCCAAAATCTGAAAACAAGATTTAGATCCAACATCACTTAGCAAAGCAAGCATTAGAGGACAAGGACATTAGGGTTTTCAGGGATAAGATGAAAAGTAAGAAAGCTTCTGTCACAAGCCAAACATTTGTAAAACTACACTGGAAATGTTTGCCTGTTCAGCAGTTAACTTGTAATGTCTATAAATATTTGAGACACAGAGTAATTTCTACTCTGTTCTCAACATGCAGTAGAGGAAATACACATTATTTCTTTGCAAAATGCATTTTTCAAAGCACAAGGTGAATTTTAAATTCAAAGGGACAGCCGCACCATATATATTGAGGTAGAAGGTCCTTTAGCATTTACAGCTTACTGTAACTGTGCAGCAGTCACATACACGAGGCTACTAGATATTTCTGCATAAAGCAAACCTTATCAATTATGCCCATCTAAAACCCTTTCATTACTAAAGACATCTCTGAGCACAATTTTTCATGAACAATCCAGTGCAAACAGTTAAGAAAAAGTACAGAGGAAAGGTAAGTATGAAAGAACAAGAGAACTACAGTTATAACACTGATGGGAGAAAAGTGTTTAATTTGCTGTTGTTCTATTTCACTTTTTTTAAAAAAAGGTATTTCACTTATTTCTACATGCAAAAAAACAACTATTAAATTAATGAAGAATTACCCCGAGAAGAAAAGGTGAAATTCTTAAGAGCACTTGAAAATCTAATGTAAGATACTCTAGGGGTCAGAATTACAGATTTAAAGTCGTATGTTTCAGAACCAAAGGGCAAAATAAGGACAGTGAAAAGCATGGCGAAGACAACCAAGGCTGAGCAACCTTCCTAGGTTACTTGTATTTATTTTTGTCATCTCAATCCATTACAGAACACAACAGGAAGAATATGGTTGAGTCTTGCTGTAAAACTGATAAGAGCATCAGAGCTACTCAAAGGAGACTTGCACCTCCATGATAATTATACTTGATGTTTTTCAGTAGCTACATATGCAGCAATACAGAAAGAATTCATATACTGTTACAACCTAGAAATTTTGTTGATGTAATTTAGTTGATGTGCAATGAAGAAGAAAAATTCACCTTTTTTGTGTCTTCCTTTGAACAGGCTCCAGCAAGACATTTATCTCATTAAATACACTAAAGAACATATGAATTACCCAAATCCCCTCTTCAAAGGAAAAAGATATAATGGGAAAAAACATGGTAGTTACTATATGTTGTAATACCTAAGAGCCATTATAGACAATAATAAATTAATTTAATGGCAATTCTGTGTAAGATGAAACAGTCTATTTATTCCATAACAAAAACATTTGCAGCATGATGGATTTTGAAATATATATGAGTAAAATGAGGCTTATTACAACCTTGTTTGAAAGTAATTTCTACAGGCTTATAAGAAAAATTTCTACAGGCTTATAAGAGAAAGCAAATTAAGCAGTGGATGAGAAGAACCTGACAGTAAGAACCACAAAGAACTACAACTTGCTAATACAGCAGGTGCTTGAGCAGAGGAATGCAAACTGTATCTTCCTGAGAGTATTTTCTTCTTGGTGCTGGCAACATTTCAAAGAAATGTAGTTTTTTATCCTGTGCATGTTGTTGATGAACAACTGTCACTTTAGATGTACAGGCCTGAAAAGAGTCTTGGACTAAAAATCCAAAGACATACATACAAGTTCTAAGTTTGGTGGAGTTGTAGAAATAACTTACACAGGAAAACTACTACTAACAATATGGGAATGGTTTCTGAAACATTGGATATAATTTGAGAGGACAATTAGAAAGAAAACTTCCATTACATCTCTCGTTTATGTCAGCTATTACCTCATCTAAACTGAATGCTTTGCTTCTTTCACTTTTTTTTTAAAATACGGAGCAACAAGTTACTTGAATTTCCTTTCTCTACCTATGAGTTCATCTAATGAACCTGACAGGTAGAGGCATGACCTAGTTGTTTCTCTGGCACTTTCTCTTCTCTATCACAAACAAAGCCAACAACACTGGCTGGCCTAAAACACTGATTCCCTGAAAATACTTCTAGAAATGTTATTTCATGAAGCTGCCAGTTGGTTTTTTTCCTGCCTTGCAGTTCACAGGGGCTGCCAAGGGAGAATCCTGACAACTTTCCCCAAACTATGAGATGTCACACCCTAAAAGTCTGGGAAGCAGCAAAGCATACAGTGAACATCAGAACACTTTGAACTACAACAGAGAGAGGAGGAAATATTAGCAAGACCTCTCTTAAAAAGGATCCAGAAAACAAAAAAGTACTGAATTGAGAAGAGGAATCCTGCAATTAAGTTTGGCTCTGTCAAGTTTCTACTTTCATTCTATCTTTTTAGGAGGAAAAACTTTTTTTTTTCCTTTCTTTTTTTTTTGTGCATAGAAATAGCTATCAAATATTTTCTAATTTTTGTTACAGTATTTACTACTTGGAGAATTTTCATTATTAGCAGGGTAACACTCAAAATTAAATTGCTCCTCTTGTTCTAAAGATGTGCATTCTTGTAAGCTACTCTTTCTTACAAGACCAATGGCAGAAAACAAAGATTCTTTGCTGACAGTCACATATAACAGAGCTATTATAGAAGTTTTTAAGTGTAACTAGTATATGACAAGTACCACATTATCCAACAAACTACTGCCCAGAAAATAATTTTCAAGGGCTATTCTGACTTCCTAAGAAAGTCAGGACTGTCAGTCCACCTGCCTGTCTGCTCATCTGCCTTCCAGACATTTTTGGTCCCAAAGCAAATGATATCCTGACAAAGATCCCAGGAGATGAAGCTCCTGAGTTTGGTAATAATCATAGGCTGAGTAGCTCTTTAAACTATTGCTTGCTCTAAGGAAATTACAATGTAATATAACCTTTTTTGACCTTAAGCCTGGACATACTGACAGACTCTTGATCAACGAGCTCGCTCACATGTATGGATGAGAAGTTAACGTGATACAGAATATGTGACTCAGAAAATATGTAAATCATGGGATTACATCCTGCTGTACACATTTTGGGCTGAAAAGATTGTGATTGATTATATCAGTTTACAAAAAGGCATGGACAGGGTTCTCTGTTGCAGCAACTTTACTGCATGTTCTGATGCTGGATGTGGATCTGGATGAAAATTTGCTTTAAGAGGATCCTATAATGAAGTGAAGAGACTGAGTAGCACAAAAACACCAATAGCTTCTGAGTGCTCTGAAGGCAGTCACAGCAAGAATCCCTGGATCATTCAGAACTGAGAAAGACTAATGGGAAATGAAGAGGTAGCTATGACAGATTACATTTTTTGTATTTTCTAAGTTACTATTAGAACCATAGGAATTGAAAGGAAACATTTCACAAGAACATTCAAAGATATGGTGAAAGAAATCAGATTTAAAACAGAGACTCAACTAAACACTTTTCTTTATTAGTGACTATGATGCCACAGAAACATTCAAAGCTGTATAGTTTCCCTGAAGAGAAGGGAAAAAAATTCCTACCTTGCAGAGCATTTATTTGTTTGTTGGATTCTTCAACTTGCACTCTATATGCCTTTCTCTCTTCTTCCAAGAGAGCTACAAATAAAAGTGAAAATGTGCCCAAAAGTGGTTAGTAACACGTATTTCACCTGTGTAATTAATTTTAGACACAACCTCTCCTTAAATGAAAAGATTAAGCAAACATATTACTTCAGGAAGTTATCAAAGGTAGTAACTGTGTAAGTAGTTTAATAAAAGTTAATACTAAGACATCATTCCATTATTGTGGTAGTACTACAATTAATTTGAAATTGATATAATCTGTTGCCTGATCTGAAAACTCTGGGTGTGCTAAATGCAAACTGGTGTGGGAGGAAGGGAAAAAAAAGGCAGCTGTAAATATAACCCTAATGAACACTGAACAATACGCAATTAAACAGGACTATACTATTCCCTCTCAAAAAAACCCCAGTTACATAGCTGATAGGATGATCTAACAAAGAGCTACCACAGAAGACATTCAATTACGTCCACCATCTGAAATAAGGATAAAATACATAGAGTTCACGTATGTATTCAATACTATGAAAACATGTTGGTTTAACTTGAACTACCTGATATATACAATTTTAATGAACACCCTACAGAACCAAGTTTATCTGAGTCTCACCTTGAAGTTCAAAGCATTTTTGTTTACTTGTCCTAGCTAGCTCTTGGGCTTCAATCAGCTCCTTGTGCAGTTGCTGAATTTCTTGCTTAGCCTCAGCCTCTGATTGTGCACCCTGCAATTCATCTGATAAAAGAACATTTTCTTTGAAACATAACTTTGTACAACAGCTTAATTTGCACTGCCATATGATGACTGGCAACTGTTTACTCAGATCTTCTGAAGTTAGTTAAAGTAAACTCAAAATTGGATTAGGCAAATATTAGCAAAAATATTAATATACTTTTTAAAGTGGTAAAACATATGCAAACTTTAAAACATTCATTATACATAACATGCAATATGAAACAAAAATTAACAAGGAAAAATTACAGAGTTTTTAAAAACACTGGTAAGGACTAGCAAGTTTATACTGGCAAGTATAAACTGGCAAGGACTTCTAGATTAGAACAACAAGCCCAAGACAATCCTTGACTGTGTTTACAACTTGTCTCTTTTTAAAGGAAGCTGCTCTAAGCCTGTCTCAGTGCACAGGCTCAGAGGCAAGAGCTGCTACTCCATGTTTCACTACTGCCACCCACCCACCACATCACCCGGCTCAGCCTCCCCGTCCCGCTGGGGATCAACAAGGAAAGGAAAAATTAAGGGAAATATCCTAAAACAAAATTAAGAAAAAGAGAAAATTCTAGCCTCCTATTTCATTCAGTGGCCTTAGTAAATATTAAGATAAATATTGCACTTTATTTTTTTAAATTACATCTTAAAATATTAGGTGCATCTTTAATATTATCATAAATCTACGCACATCACTTAAACTCTAAATAAAAACATTTGCTCTTCCCCATAAGTTTTGTATTAGCTAAAACGCATATTAAATGCCTCTTGGTCTTACAAGAAATGACTCATAATCACAGACAAATTAAATACTTTTACAGCTGAAGTTTCGGACGACTTTAAAAGAGGAAAACTAAGTATTTGTTACTAAGAGCAGTAATGGGCACGCATCTAGAAATTAGATGGCGGAACACTCCAGCCTGCAGGAATCTGCAAAGCCAGGAACAGCATCCAGCAAACTCTCATTTTCCTTAAGCAGTGTCTGTGCACAAACCAGTCTTTCAATAGGCACAAACAGCACTAATAAACTCAGTAGGTAGAGGGCTAAAAGTTGCTATGATGCTTTTTTGGTGAGAAAGATAAAGGAAGGAAATTGGTGAAAGAATTCTAGCTGTGTATCATGGGTAAGGGTGGATAGAAAAGTGTTAGACAGTTACCTGGTCAATAAATGTCTGCAACTATAGACCATACGGATTTAAGATAAAGGCTTAGAAAAAATATTATTTAGTTTGTCTGGACATTTCATTAATAAGGAAAAAATTAAAAGAAACTATAATTTAGTTCATCATTATAATTTTGACATTCATATATAGCTGTATATGTTATCAATAAAGTAATTATAGATTTTTTTTCTTGTTCTCTTAATTAAAAGAACTGTTTAGCAAATCATGCTAAAGTCTTCATACTGCATCTCTCTAAGGGGATGTTTTTCCTTTTCTCGCAGTAATGAACTGGTGGGTTTGAGCAGAGCTGGGAACACTCATGTGCTTTTAGACTTTTTCAGAACAAAATTATGAGAGCAGAAAGAACAGAGGGGACTACATATTTCATCCAAATACTTTGTTTTAAAGCTTATTAGTTCTAAATCCAAGTTTCTCTTTACTGAACATGTTTTGTTCTTAGTTTCTCATGAATAAAGATTTAGGGCAATTAGACTTTCAACCCTCCCTAATGAGACTTTTCAGAAGAAATGGACGAGGAAACTGACAAATTAGGCTCAAATCACGCCTGATAAAGAAGCAGTGTCCCAAATCCAACATCAGACACCCTAAATGAACTTTATGGTGGCAGTGTTTTCTGGTCAATGAAAGCACACATCACAAAAGGCAGTATTGCTTCAAAAGAGATAAGAGGCTCAACTTAAGGGGCAACATAATCTGTTTAGTGAAGGCACAGTCAAGGTAAACTCTTTCCTACATCAACACAAAAGGGGAATTTCCATGTACCTGATATGCTTTTAAATCAAATGCCAAGAAATATAAGCACAAGAAAACATTAGCTTTTTAGTCTTACTCAAACTGAAAATTAAATGTCTTTTAGTTGAAAGCAAATACAATTTTTGTGCTAATTCTAGTTTTGAAAAGTACTTTTTCAGTGAGTGGGATTGCGCTATTTACAAATAATAAAACTACTAAATATCATCACACTTAGAATCAGGTCCCTTAAGAAACAAATTCACACCACGACTAACTGTCCTCAGAGAAGGCTAAGGAGTTACCATTAACTACAACAAGGTGCCAGAAAGAATTAAATAAAAGAGAAAAGGTCAAATACAGCATTTTTTCTACCTCATGGAAAACTTTAATCTGTGATCAGTTTGCTTGCCACATTTTAAGAAATGTTCTCAATTTATACCACTTTGTTTCCCACACAAGTACAGTGAGGCATCCCTTAACACTGAATCGAATGGTAATTTTAAAATTGTTTATAAAAACTATTTTTAAAAACAATTTTTTTTTTTTAAATAACAGAGATAATGCAGAAGCACACACAGGCTGTGGTCTTAACTGATCCCTTATCTGCATATGCCTGGCCTGTGAAAGCAACTTTATGAGTGGCCTGGTATTTCTTCAAGCCTCACTTCTGAAAGTTCACTTTCTGAATTTTGCGGGATTTCTCAGGTTATTCAGAACACAATTTTCAAGGTACTCTGGTGAAGTCAGACACGACAATTACAACCCTGAGGGGTTTTTTTTCAGCTTCATAAGATCCACGTGAAGGAAACTGTAACATATATTTACAATAAAGTATCTGGTTATTCTGACACAAAACAATGGTTCCCAAACTTTCTGAGCCAACAGACTACTGCAGATTGTCGAAATTTCTTACATGAATTACCACTATTCTGCAAACCCTCAGCTGAAAACATTTCCTACTAACATTCCATGGATCAGTCTTGTAATTACTATAAAAACACAGGGACACTGGTTAGAACAAGATTACCAATCTTCCAATGACATCTATTGCTTCTTTCTATCTGTTTAACATTCTCCTGTACTTAACTTCACAATAAGTAGTCACAAACAGCCTGTTAAAATGGAAATGTTCAGGGAACTGTTACGAATGGTTAATAAAGTCATTTACATTGAGGGGGAAAAAAGAAAGCAAACTAATCTGTCACAGCTTCCCCCCTTCCCCTTCTTGACAGATTTTGACTTGTAGAAACTTGAATCAAATTCTGAATGCACTCAAAAATTTTGATGCAAAATGCTTGGAGGAAACTACAGCAATCAGGAGTTCATAATTTTCCTGTTCCATTAATTTGTTTTGTAAATTTCAACACGACCACTGCCTTTTCCAGCAGCCATTTCTGCATTCCAAACAGCCGCCAGATGATCAAAAATGTTCTCACTCTTCCTTGATTATATGGCTGCATAACAAGTCTACTTGAAAACCTTTCTGAGGCAAATAAGATCCTTTTTAGGGCAAAGTCAGGCACACGAAGTAGCTCTCTGAAAAAAACCTCAAAATTGTGGGTTTATAGGCTCTTCATAAAAATTAAAAGAGCAAATGATTCATTGCACAGATATTCTTTAATGGTTTCATGACACAAAATAGGAATGCCAATAAATATCCTCAAGAGGAAAAGTTGCTGCCAACCATAATTTTATGATCAAAAATAAGACTATTATAATCACTACAAAAAAATTATCAAATTTTACCTTCTAGCATAGAAAGTCACTGAACATACTTGTTATTAGTTGCAGATATTAGAGCAAACCTCAAATGGAACATGCCCAGTATCTCAAACACTCCTTTCTAAACTGCTTTGCTGAACTGATGTCCACAGCGAAATATCAAACTCAATTATATACACTGGACAGCAGTTATTATTGCCGGACAGCAAAAATAATTTCCGTCATTTTTGGAAGCCTTTCTGTTGTAAAATTAGGGAGTATAAACAATTGCAGAGAAAACTCTTTTACAGATCTCCTATGTTCCATTATGGTTTCCTTTCTTTCTGAAACTTTCTGAAAGAACTATGATATTCTTTTACTTGTGATCCCAACAGGAACATAATTTTACAGATCTTGTTAAAGAAGCATAAAATGATTTTCAGTAGGCTAAAGGTAATAACTAATTAATATAGCACAAAACTCCACAGCTAATGAATATGTAAATATCAGCTTGCTAATTAAGTGTATGCCTTTAATAAAAAAAAAATTTCTTTTACAGAAATGAAGTTCAAAGCTAAGTCTCAGCAATCATTTCCAATACTGTTATAACACAAACTTCTAATCTTGATTGTGTTAAAAAGAAAATCTAAAATCTTGTTTTGATTAACCCATCAACTGCAAATAGAAGCATTTCTGACAGTGATGGAAGCTATGCAAGTAAAATTTGACAATGCTTGAAAAATGTCAGTGATGGAAGAATCCTTCCTCTCCACAGCTACAGTCTTAAATGTGTGCTGACTCTACTTCTCAAATCAAAGTTATATATGTAAATTCCTGGAACAGAATTGGTGAGTACAGAGATTACCTTCATGCAAAGATTACTTCTATAGCAACACTCAAAAATGTGCTTTTATATCACCCAAAGGGGTCATTACTGATACTTAAATTTAACTCTTCCATACTACCTGATTAACATCTTTGAATTCCAGCATTCTATTTTAATGCATATTTGATTAAAACTAGGTAGATAAAAAGATTACATATACAGAGTACGCATCTAAAGTTGCAAAAGTAAATTTGCTTACCTTTTAGAAGAGCTACTTTAACAATAGGTTCATTTAGATCTTGGTCATCCATTTGAGCATCTAAAAAAAAAATCCCACACCTCTCAGAGAGCAGGCAAACTGCAGATAGTTCTCATATACACATTCTTTACATGGAGAGAAGATTTTATGTCCTTCTGAATTTACAAGAGTCAAATTATGAAGCCATAAAATAGACAATACTGCTGTAAGCTTGTCTCTAACTCTGCATAATACACTCCATCCTTTAAAGAAAATGCTCTTGATTACCTAGATTTAATTCAAGCTAATTAGAGTTTACAGAAATCTCTGTTAAACTCTTACCTGTAGTGTCGTCGCTGCTTTTTTCTTTGCTTGGGCTAAGGGTGTCAGACAAATCATTTGATTCTTTGACTCGTGCTTGGTTCTCTGCAAGAGACAAGGAAAAGCAACTACGATCAATAAATATTTTGTTCATAGTTTCTCCTATACACCAAACTACTGCTAAACGTCAATAGAAAACAAATTCGTTCAAGAAACAGTTAAAAACCTGCTGAGGTGCTTATTTCTTTGCAAGTCTGGGCTAAAATGGATTCCACATCCCTGGAGTTGTTAACCCAGCCTAGCCTCTAATGAAGGATGCAATTGCCTCATGCACAGCTTGAATTTGGGTTAATGCTGTGTTTTTGCCAGCTGGAACTGTGGAAAAGCTGATTCAATCAGCAAACAAATAAGAAAAGAAAACTAGGACAATGCAGATACTGTAGCAAGTCAGAAAGAAACTACTGTTAAGAATAAAACTACTTCAGTATTTTGAACAAATAAATAATAACAAGTCTTTTACATACTGTACTGTTCAAAAGAAGTGTGGTGTGAACCATTAAAAAATCACAGCAATATAAATTAATACACTAGTTTCTAGAAGGAATTTTCAGTTAAAATTGTATTAAGAGAAGCAGTGTAGGTTGTTTGCATTAAAAAAATTACCTCCGTGAAATACCTATTCATTTATAATTGAGCACTTTATTACATGCAACCTAGTGAAACCACACAGTTGGGTGGCTTTTTGGTTTGCTGGATTTTTTGTTGTTGGGTTTTTTCCCCCCAGTTCTAGTGCAGACCACATATTTTCAAAAGATAAGGGGATTTAACTACACCAGAGCATCTTTGTCCCACACAGAATCACCCAAAGCAAAGTCTAAGTATTATACATAACTTAAATACATTTTTTAAAAAATTTCTTAAATAACAGTTATAGTTTAGTTCTGATGGGTCCCTTAAAAGAGGACACACCTCTGGTGTGGGCTAACCCAGCAGGTCTGTCAGCAAAGGACTGTCACCAACATGCAGGTGAGGTTATGCAAAACGATCTTTCTTGGCTGCCTATTCAGAACCTTGCTTTGACAGCACTGCTGCCCACCTGCAGGTTATCAGAGGTTTCCTCTGAGTCTCAAGTTCCAGGCAGAGATATTATATGAAAAGGGGTCAATACAGCATTCCCAGTACACAAACTTCTACCATACATGGAGAAAAGCACAAGTGAACACAAATAATATCACGTATAGACAGCGTGCATGCAACAGTGAAGTACCAGGACATGGGAAGAAAGAAGCACATCAATAAATCATGTTATACAACAGGATTAGTGTATGAAAATAAGTAAAATCCAAGGGAATTACAAGACATCTTTTCAAATAACAAGAGAATACACAGAACTAACTTCCCGCAAAACAAAAGAAGTGGAAACTGGAGATAACCTGTGCAGCTACATGAGGAAATCAACATAACAGAACATGGACAGGTTAACAGAAAAAAAACACTCAAAGTTTTTTTAATCTAACAGGAAATGTTTTCTATAACTCTGTGCCAGACTAACATCCACTTATACACAAAACAGAAGGCAGCAAGTAGAAACAAAGTAGCTGATGAGGAGCAAGACTCTTCTCATCCTAATGCAACTGAAATCACTGGAGAAGAGGAAGGGGAAAATAACCCATACAGTTAAAAGCACACTAGCGGTTCAGACCTGGCAGATATTCCAAACACAACTCCAATTTTAGCAGACTTCAAAATTCATAATGATTACTGTAGTTAAAAACTTAATCTTTGGGGGTGGGTGGTTCTTTGCTAAAACAAAACGGGTTCTTTCTTATTTTTAGGAATAAGGTTTTTAACTAATATCTAAAGGTGTTACAAATCAAAATATTTTGCATTATCATACAGAACCAAGCTCACAGGATTGTCACTAAAACTGTAATAATTACTAAACCAAGCAATACATTATCATTTTAAACTATTAAGAAAAAAGCCTCACCCATGTCACTTTTATTAGTGGCCGATTCAGAAGCACTAAGCTGAGCAAGATCCATATCCAACTAACTTTACCATATCTGGGCATCCATGGAAATACCGCTTTCCTGCTCTGTACAAAATGGGAGGAACAGTGCGAGTTCCAACCACTGAATTAATTCTCTCTCCCACAGCACCCCCTTATATACTTCCCTCCCATCCACCCCTGGTACACCAACTTCTCCCCACCTCATGTTCTCCGCCTCTGAAACAAGGCGCAAAAGATGAGGCACCAGAGGAGAAATGTACCAGTTCTGCATGTGAAACAGCAGAAGACAGACAAATTATTACAAACATGTTTCCTATTCTGGAACCAGAGTCATAAGCACAAAATTCTTTCATGTATATTATATCACAGCACTTGTTCCTATTTCCCATAATAAAACTGAGCTGAATAAATATAGCCAAAGTGATAAAGTATATTAAAATGTGTTGACATCATACTCAATGAGTTAGAATATATTACCAAACACTAAAAATAGCTCAGAGCTTTGCAATGGAAGGGGCCTGCAAGTGTTATGTTACAGTTATTGTATGCATTCTTTTGCCAAATATGGCACCTTGTCTATAGCTTCCTCACAAACAGAAAGGGGTTAAAGGTGCCATTCCATGCATTGAAGGAAGAGAAGATAAATTAAAATGTCTCTAAAACACTGGACCTTTTAAGAAACTAACATTTATTATTATGTGTATTAAAAAGCTGCAAGAGAGGAGTTAGCCTGTAAGTACAAATAATCTTAGATTATTAGGCACTTGAGAAATATTGACCTGCACACTGGGTTGCAATCCTGACCTTGGCATTGTCAGGTAAGGATGACTGTTCCTTGACAAGTCTTTTGTAATTAGCTCCTTTAATTTAACTTGCTTTACAGATTAGAGAGAAGAGTTAGAGAGACACAGATATTTTACTTGGAAAAGACAGATTTAGGAGGTTAGTACTTATTTTAAAGTTATGAGGGTGTAAAACACCAAACATGATTTTTATGTAGGACTATAATAAAACCAAAATCCTATTTGGAATTCATGCAGGCACTAAAACTTGAAATTAATTTACAAAACCAATTTTTTTTTACTGCATATTCAAGTAAGAAGTCAGTCAATATTGAGACTAGCATTTCATGCACTCAATCCTCAAAAATGGTTTCCATTAAATCTTTTCAGACTACAATGATATTTGGAGTAGAGTTCAGCAAACAACTTCCCTCCCCTTTATTGAATTTCTCCTCAAACGCGTATTCAATCAAAACGCAAACTGTTGGCTTAACACAGAACATGCACCGAGTGACAGAAAAAGCATGCTTCAAAAACAGTTAAATAATCCAGAAGTCCAACCTTTCAAAAGCTTTGTTTCTTCCTCTTTGGTTAGATGTCCTTCCTCTATGATCTTGTCTGCCAAACAAAATAAGTGTTACTTTCCAAGCTCAAATTTTCCCTGCACTCATCTACGTAGAGTACATTCCATGACCAAATTAAAAGCTGATAATATTACTTCCTACTCAGGCTTGAACAAAAACTCTATTCTGGCACAAAATAATGAAACAGAGCACACAAGTCTACCAGAACTTTGTGATACAGTGCATAATTACTTCTCCTTATTAACTTACATAATGCTGCAGTTCACTAATGAGAATTTAGAAAAATTAATTTTATGTACTTAAAAAAAAATCTAATTGGAAGCAACAAATAATTAACACATTTCTCAAGTTTAGTTATCAAAAAAGGAATTCGAAGAGCTGATTGGTGGAAATAGACATCCACCCAACACAGCAGAAATCTAGAAATGCACCACAGTAAAACAGCAATAGAGAAGTCCCCTCGACATCACAACTAATTTTAGCAGTGGCTGTGGAAGTTACACAGAAACAGCCTTTCTTCATTTAAACCTTTCAAGAGAGCTGCACAAACCTCAAAAAACCTCAAAATGCATTATATTCAGGCTCATGAAAAACTGAGTTTTATACAAAGTCTACTTTAGGGAAGTCTACTCATGTATGTGAGGTGCACAAAAATCTTAGAAGTGGAATTTGAGACTAGATTGCTAACTTCATCCTAACTCCTGCTAGGACATGAAGGTAAACAAGAACGCCAAGGGAAGAACAGGATTGGATTAATCAAAGACACTAAAAAAAAAGAATAATTAATTTAATTATTCCTAATTATTTAAGAAGCAATGCTGACACAGAAGTATCAAGGGTCCCATCTTACAAATCACATCCTCAATTTCTGGGCAGTAGATTTTGCAGTTTAGTCTATGTTGAAAGCTGTTAGTCCCTGAAAAAGCAGGCTTGAAGCTGCCTCTGCCTCCCCTCCATGCTCTCCCTGTCAGATCCCTGATAACCAGGCAGGGAATGCAGTTTGCTGGATACTCCAAGTGCTGTCAACAGGTAATTGAGACACAGAGAAGGCTGAATGAACAGCACAAACAGGATAGTTCAGACTAAAGAAGCTGGATGACAATAAATCCTCTTCAAATTCAAAAGAAATAATTAAAAAAACAAACCAAACCAAAAAAAACCCAAAACCAAACCAAAAAAATCAAAAAAACCCAAGCCACCAGAAAACTTTAGTCAGCATTTCCAGTTGCAGGTATCTCTGAAGATTAACTCATCCCTCTACACCTCTAACAGCATGTTGTTGTAACTATGACAATTTAAGGAAAGATGCAGGACACTATCTGGGAGGAGACATCTTTTACAAACTTAGATGGTAGACGAACTTTCAGACAAAAAGCCCTGAAGTCTGAAGAAGGGTTTTCATGGCCAAAAGGTTGTCCTGTCCTCTGCTCTCCCCCACACAGAAAGATAAACCAGTCTAAAAGAAATGTTCCCATCACCTACTTTTTTCTACAAGTATTACCGTGCATCAGTGTAACATTTTACTAATATGGCTTTAGAAACACATGGAACAGAACACTGGATTTCAGGACTGGCTTTAGGTCTCAAGCAACTGTAGGAGATCACTCATCATCCAAGTTCAGAACAGCCTCAAGTTCCTCAGAGCTGGTGACACTGACTGTACCTAGAGCGATGAAAGCACTGTGGAGGGAATCAAGTTACTGGCAGCCACAAGTCAAGAGTTCAAATGATGAGTCCTCTTCCATGTTAAAATAAAATAAATCTAAACAAAAGTCTTCAGATATGACTATTCCAGGATTCAGCAGTGGCTGGAAGAGGGGTGGAAGGGAAGGCAGCAAGAAAAAAGCTGAGGAATTCTCCTTGTAGATCTGAATAAAACAGCTGAAAGCAAATAAAGTAGCTTTCAACTGCTTGATCTGAAGGAGTAACACCTCAACCATGCTAGACTGCTAGCTTAAAATAGGTTTCTATAATCAGCTTAGAGAGTTAAATTTAGCATTATGAATTGATGGATCTTTTAGCTTTCACAATTCAGTAACTGCTAAACCCCAAATAACTGCAATACAAAATAGAAACTACCCTTCTTGACATAGATGTTTTCCAAAATGAAACTTCTGCAGCAATTCTTTACACTCCATTTCTATGACTAAAAGAAACTGCAGGCGTGGTTTTTCTGGCTTTTATTCATTTCCATCGTGGCTTTTTTTTTTCCTAGTGTACATTGCTGATATCACCATTTGTACAAAAGGTGTCTCCTTGACACTGTTTCTTCAGCCAAGACCTTGAGCAGCCGCACACGAGTCTCTGTCCAGCCTGACCCAAAGCTGGCACAGACAGTGTTTTGCACTTGGTGACTGACACCTCCCCTAACTTTCAGAACAAGTGAACATTCTCTGTGTTTCAAGAATGCTACCATTAATATATGGCGTAAGCCAATAAAAAAATACTTTATTTCAGCATGTTGGTATTTAGATAATACACAGAAACTTGGACGTTGGTATCGCCAAACTCCATGGAATCTTATTTTTCACTGTTACCACCCTAGTCACCAAAAGTGGCAGAATTCAGACAACAATAAAAAGATAAATAGATGTCTTCTTTAAAACATCTCTTTCAAATCTCTGCACTTTTTTATTTTACTTTTTTTTTAAATTTTATGTTTCAGAAAACGTCATAAAACTGATTTGGTTTTAAATCAATTTGTGTTTTCCCTGAATCAAGACATGCAATCTACCAAAATATTAATTAAGGTGAGGATCCTAGCTTTAATTTTTGGCACAAAAGAACATTTAGCTTTCATGCTGTCTAGTCCTTACTTAGCAGAAAGAGGTACATATAACTTATGATTTTACTGACACAATCTGCTGTGAAATTAGGCTTTTAGTTTGTCTTTAAGATAATTAGTATTTCCTTTTGCAGCTTAAAGCCAGCTTTCCTTTAGGTTTTATGCATTTTCTATATTTTCAATTTAAGAACTCTTATTTTAGATTTAGGTTGCCTATTACTGTGTGCAATATAATAATAATATCTGTTAATATTACAATTATCACTTAAGTAACATGGCCCCTCTACATTTGTATTTTGGCATCAAAACAGCCTTTGAAGTAGGCCAGGCTTGAAAACCAATAAAAAAACCTGTCCCTCATTTCCAACCATCTGAAAAAAGTGATACTAAACAGCTTTAACTTTACTTGACACCTGCAGGTCAAAGGAAAGGTTAAAAATTACCATTCAATCCATCCAAAAACTACTATTAATAAATTTGCAAAAATCAGGTTGGTGAAAAGAAGTTGACTCGCATTTAAAATCAAACACAAAAATCACACAGTAAGGGAAAAAATAAGGACAGAAATAAAGAAGAGTTAGACTGGAGTGAAAGACAGGAAGCTAGCAGGGCAATAAATCTCACTTTGGTCTATACATCATCACATTTTTCATAATAATGCATATCATGTACTGATCAAAAAGAAGCACCATGACTTCTGCTTTTTATACTACCAATTTTCACCAGTGGTTACTAAAAAGAAGCTATGGAATGAGCAACAAGCGAACTGGATGTAATGATCAGAAAGTAAGAGCCTTCCCAGATCATTCAGAGCCAGATTTCATAACACTCCACAGATGTTAGAGATCAGGACACATTACTGGATGATATTGTGAGCACATTGTGCTTAAAAAATAAAAATAATTACACAACATCTTTAAAAATCCACAGAAGCTGGATTTTACAAACCATCTGGTTTCTGGGATTTTTATTATATCATTATTGTTTAAGTAATAAACCTGCTCCTCTCTCAGTACTTAAACCTCTGGGCAAAACCCCAAAATACTACCACATAATGAATTGTATATTCTTGCTCTGTATTGCCAATCTTTATGAAATTGTTCTACACTATATGCTGTGTGCCTTAAAACTTGACTTCCTGACAATCTCTCAAACTGTAATTTTTCTCCCCAGGAGTCCCCAACCCTTGATGCTACACAGAGCAAAGAACAGGAGTAGGACTGAAGGGTAGCATTTACATACAAAAGGAAAAGAATAGATCCTACAATTTGCAGTTTTTAACCTCATGATACTGTGAGACCTGACTAAACATATTCGAAAGTGGAAAATGCAAACTTTTGGTCCAAGAAAAAATAAAAGGGTCAATGATTTGAAATTTTTCTTGATGTGAGAGTAAAAACAAAGACCATAAAAATGCAAAATACTGAACCCTTTTGAACTGATATTCATTTCTTCAAAACTGAAGCAGTCTAGGTCTTGCAGTGTCTTCACTCTGTAGCTTTTGATGTCTCAAGGGTAGGCATAAATCCACGGATCTTAATTTTACTCTGATTAATACTTTCTACATCTTAGAGTATTTTACTAGATATTGCTGATCACTTTTCCTTCTCAATAGAGACAGGACTGGTCACATTTATTTTTCAGAAGTGATACTAACCTAAATTTTGCCAAAATAGGTTATGCTAATATCTGAAGAGTGAAAACAGGCAACCAATTTGTATTTGAACATCACACAGTGTGCTCTTCATGCTCTAGACAAAAAAATGTTTACACAAACATTTAACTTCATTTTTACATACTGAAAAAGAAGATTCATACAAGATCTTTGCAAAATTTAGAATTATTTTAAACTGCAGCCTGACAGAAGACAGCTACCAGTCATTAATTTTTTAAAAATAAACAATTTTCAAACAAATAAAATTTAAATTTCCTTAGACAAATATTAGCAGTATCAAGCAATTTGGTTTATGGCACTGCAATCTGGACCACAAGCCATAAAATCAAACAAGTCTGCTACACTTCCTCATGAAAATTTGAGAGGAAAGGGTCCAATGGGCATTATGTCAAAAATGATCCTGTCTTATTTCTGCTTCTAAATGCTTCTCTGCTCAATTTTGGCACATAATTCTATAAACTCTGAAGTAAAAAAAGAAGCAGATTTTCTTGAAGTTTAATAGCACTTTGTTTCTCTTCATTCTAATAATATTTTTCTTTCAGTAGGGAAAAGGTATTAATATCTTCACCTTCCTCAATTATAGATACACAGACAGCACTGTTTCATTACTTATTTTCAAAAGCATTTGCTTTGAAAAACACATTTCACATTCCAGAACAACACATCTTTCTAAAGACTGGTATTGAAATTTTCTGTTTTTCTTAAAACAGTCTCCTGGATTTCCACATACAAACTAGGGATTTGTTTTCCCTTTCGTTCTTTTGTTACAACTAATTTGGAGGATGTGCAAGGCCTTTAATTATAAGATAAATTATAGATATGTGAAAAAGCACCTCATTCTCTGTCCTGCTGGCTGTGAGGTTTGCTTAAACTGACAGATTTCGACTTAATTTGTAACAGGTGAAAAATTACACCCAATTTTAAACACCATGTGGCAATATCACCACCCTTTTGTTGGTCAGGGCACAATAATGAATGAACTAAGAAGAGACAATGTGACCATCGCTTTGCAAGAGCAAAGATATCCTATTACTACATCTACCAGACATCTGCTTAATGCCACAATTCTATGCTTAGAAAATTTCTGCTACTACAGAAATATTAAATAGTAGTGACAAATTCTGGTTTCATCCATCGTTTCTGTGTTTTCTGTTGTTTTTAAAGCAAATGTGAACACTCTTGTACTCACTCTGACATTCTATGAACTGATGAATAAAAGTGCAGTCCCCTCCACTCTTTGAAAGAAAGTGCTCTAGTAGAGAAAGAAACACTTCAGTTTACATCTTCTTACCATTTTCCAATTGAGGCAACAAAAAATTTGAAAGGCATATTAACAGTATTTGTCAGTGTATTCACAACAGACCTTTGAATCAAATCTGAGTTAATACGCAAGCAGACAAGACACGAAGTTGAAATGATGTCTGAGTGATACTAGGAAACAGATGACTCTTTTGAACTGATCGGAAGAAAGAAGTACTTCAGCTGCATTTTCAAAAGAAACATGTTTTTAACCTATATTATTCATCATTTTTATTTGCTTTAAAAGGGTATTTTTGAAGTTTTTCATTAATCTTCATGTTGATTCTTCATATCTAACACCCTCTATTTTTAAAGTGTCATTGAATATACACCTATACTTTTTGAACAGTTTCACTCTGGAAAGACAGTTGTGCAGCAGAGTTCCTAAAACTGGCCTCATTTCCCAGGTTTATTCAAGTCCTTGTTCAGATCCCAACTCCATCAGAATCCTGCACCTTTTCAAGGCACAAACACTTCCTTTCTGAAAAACCTCAAAAATCCTTCAACCAGGAGTCCAGCAGTGGGAAAAGGCTGTCATTAGTACAAACCTGCAGAATGTGGTACATTCTAACTAAATTGTTCCATCTATAGCTCTGACATCAGAAGCTCAAATGCAATACTAAGCTTTACTATATTTCAATGTTACTCTGAAAAGTCAACTTTTTTTTAACCCAGAAGGACAGAGCTTTTAAAAAACACCACCACGACTGTTAAATTTATTTTCCGTATTTAAACATCCCTTTTTTTTTTTCATTTTTATCTGGTCCTCTAAGTGACTATATACAAATTTCTCGTATCTTTCTTTATGTAAGATGTAACAAAACCAAAATTTAAAGATGAAAACCAGGTGTGGTGCAACACACTGAGAAAAATATCACTCTTTGAAACAACTCAGTTCTACACAACTTGCTGTACAAACAAGTTCCTCTTTTCTGTACCAGCTTTTCTGTATGTGTACTGGGAAAAAATGGATGTCTAACCATTATCCTCTAATACCCTTTTTTAATTGAAAGCCTCTGGAGAGGTTACAAGTTCTTAATTCCTCTACTCTAAATACAGCTCTTGACTGCTACAGCCACAGAAGAAAAGTAATGTAAAACCATTATTCTTGTTGTGGCTGGGTAGTGTGCCTGTGGCCTCCTAGTGTGCACACGCTTTGAGAGAAAGACAAACAAAAGGAATTTTCAAAAGCATACTGATTTTACATAGGTTTTACAGTTTTCCTCTTTCATTCCCAAATCTTGGGAATTGCTCAATCTGCATCATAAACCCAAAACTCTTAGCTCTTCTAAAATAATGCAAAACTACATAGCACCGAGGAAAAAACCCAACCAAAAACCCCAAACAAAAATCCCAACAAAAAGCCCAGCAGTAACTGCTTCCTGCTGCTTTTAAGAGAACAAAATGCAAAATCTGGCAGAGCAAATAATTGCCCATCTGTTATACAAGGGCTAAATAAGGGACTGGAAGATGCAAAAAGGCACAGACTGTCATGAAGAGAACACAGGGCAGCAAGCTGTAAAATGCCAGACAAATGGGGATGGGTTGGGTATGGCAGAGATGTAGAAAAATGTACAGCCGAGAGAATAATGAAAAACTATGCTAAAATACAGAATAATGAAATATTGTGGTACGTGGATGACAAAGAAGGTAATATAAATGTACATAAAGAGAACTTGAATGAGCAGTATGTTGCCTGTACTCAGAAAAATAACTTGGCTAACAGCTTCCTAGAACTTCCAGGTTTAAGCAGAAGTTCCACTATTACTCATAGGATGGAGGAATCTATCTTGTCATGCATCAATTGAGATGATACTGACTCTTGTGCAACCAAAAATAAGTCCAAAAGGGATTGTTTCTTCACCTTTTACCAAAAAAGTGAATTTCAGTGATATAATGATATTTGTTATAATCACATAATGGTTTTTAAATGGGCAGTATTAAAATTTGGAGTGGTAAAAGGTATCACTATTTAAAAATCTCACATGACATTCCTACCAACAAATTTAAAACAAAGAGTGTTTCTTTTAAAAAATGTCAAAACTAGTATTATGTTATAAATTATTCCACTATTAAATAATTTATATTTTAAGTTAAAGCTCAACAGCTTTTATTAAATGTTTCAAATTACCTATATTTTAAAAAAGAGAAAAGCATATCTATTTCTTAACCATTCTATCAAATATTTAGCTATTACCAAGCTAAAATTATGTATCAGCAAGATGGATCAATCTATATAAAAACAAAATCTCATGGCAGTGTAGAAAAGTGGGAACAAGCACTGAATATCCTGCTTGCTAGCCTCAGTATGCACCACAGCTGAGCACCTAAAATGCTGAGTCACTTAGGGGGGACAACCAGTACTCTTAGCTTTAGTGGAGGTTTTGGTGCAATTCCTGTAGGTGTTTAACAGATGTCTCCTGCTCCCAGTAAGGACCAGCCACGAGGTTATGTCATAATTAACTTTCCATTTTGCTATTGGTCTCCCTAGTTAAGAACCTCACAATTTACAGATATGCATATGGAACTTTAAAATTCTGTTTCAAAAATGCGTAAATACAGAAATTCTTAACCACTGTGAATATTGGTTAAAACCATGAGTTCTCTATATAGGTGCCTGAACCTTCAAACCAATGCTACCACCATTCCTCAGATTGCAGAAGCAAGCTACATAAAAAAAAAAAGAATTTAAATTGACATTAGAGGACAAATATATCTCCGCCAATTAAACAATCCAGAATCGTAACTGGAATATTTTTTCCTATATGTGATATTGGACAATTTCACTCAAAAAACCTTTGTTTACACACATGAGCTAAAATATTTGGCTATAACTAACCGGCCTTTAAAAAACCCTATCACTTAGTTTAATCTGTATTAATTCCCATTTAAAATAAAGATACTCATGAGTTTCAAAAAGTTAGTTTCCACTGTTTATAAATTTTATATACTCACATTTTTCATATTAAAGTTATAAAAAACCAGGTTTTGCTGACTTTATTTAACATACCCAACTTTACTAGAAAAACACCGTATGTCTATGTGTTGCAAGGGAAAATTAAAAGGAAAAACAATCATTTAGTTCTCTACTTTCTCGTGTCACAACTTTGACACCATTCAATAAGTAGACTCGTACTGATTCCAGTGACAGCCCATCACAAACAAAAAAAATAACCCAACCAAAAATTTCAGCCTCCAAGTGGTTTTGTTGTATTTTACAGAATTTTCTAAAAACACTGTGACTGGAAGTATAAGCAAAAAAAACCCCAAACCAACCCCCCCAAAAAACCCAAAACCAAATAAACCCCACCCAAAAACACACACACACACACACAAAAAAAAAAAAACAAAAAAAAAACAACACAACCATAAAAAACCCAAAGTTGGCCAGGAGTAGTCAAATTCATTTACAAAGAGAAAAAAATCCAAGCAAAACTTTAGAAAACATTTTGAATTTGTTCATTTTCAAACATCAACCGTAAGACAAAAGGTAGCTTTCAGATACACTACCTTTCTCTGTGCTCCCATTAATTTTAGGTATGAAGTCGTCAACTTGTATGCCTAGGATTAAGAAAGGGCATTATTTCTGGAACCAAGGAAAATGTTTGGGGTTTTGTTTCTTTATAAACACAGCATTTTGAAATGTACCTGGCTTTTCATACCACCTCCTCACAAGTACCTAATCAGACAAACCAGGCAAAGTTTGATGTGCTTCCTTCTACAGATCATGTTGCTGTTTAACTGCAAAGAATTACTGCCTATTACATACACATACATGTGTGTATATATATAAAAAAGTATTTAAAATCCAATGGCTGGAAGGCCCCTCCAAGCCTCGGGCCAGAGCGAAAACCCGCAGCAGCAGCACCCTCTGCCGGCCCTGCCCCGATATGGGCCCACCAGTCCAGGAGAGCTCCCTACTGGGATAACTGTGGAATCAGAACTCTTCTGCCAGACACCGACTACAAGATTATCATAACAAAAGTAACAGAACAGCAAACCCAGAAAGCAGCTTGAAATAAGAAATTTATCACACCTACCTAAGCTGTTGTGTTCTTTAAGAGTTTTCTCTTGAAGGTGTTCTAACCGTACTGTAAACAGAAGTCCAAGAAAAAGGTATTTCACAGATTACAAGAAAAAACAAATAAGCAAAGTTTCTTCCCTGCTATTGACTAACCTTGTAAAGCAGTCAGCCGCTCATTGGTGAAGTCATTATCAGCCTGCAAAGCTTCTATTTTTGCTTGAAGCTCTTGCTCTCTTTCTTCCATTTCATCTATTTTATGCTGCAACTCCTTTTTCTCGGCCAGTCCTTTTTGTTGGATTTCTTCTTGTCTTCCTTCTGCTACCTGCTCAAAAAGATTTTTTAAATTCCCTCAAAAAATCAAAATTAACATGTGGAAAAATAGATCTTCTTGATTTTTATGTAACCAAATGTACATAAGTAACTTTCTTTGATAATCAGATAATGAAAAAAGGGGCAAAATTTTTTTCCTTTATACAAATTTCACTTCAAGTAGACAGAGAAAATCTCAAAATATCTTAACTAACTTTGTGACTGAGGAACATCAATTTTACAGCAACAGTAAAGGGCCCTAAAACTAAGAAATGGACAAAGTCTCCAGCATCTCAATTCAATCAAAACCCAAGAACTCTTCTGAACTGAATGTACACTTGCACAGACCACCTTGATTGAAAGCCACATCTTTTTCCTTGTTGGATCTCAAGAACATAAGTTTTCAACAGTCTCTTCCCTCAAAACACGTAGTAAGTTTCAGTTTTGATCCTTCTGGGTATACTCAACATCACTAGTGATCAACCCATTACTGGGAAACCAACTGCCTTAAGACCAGCAATTTAACATTTTAATTTGGAAAAAAAGATTTCTCTGAGGTACTGAACTAGGAACCTAGGTTTCAATTCCACTATTTATCCAAGATAAATGCAACTGTCTCAGGTCTCCAGAGATAACACCACTACCTTCCTCCTCCACAACTCCTATTTACCTAGACTGGAGACTCTTGGAGAACAGGCTTTATCATAAAGTATTATTATGTTCTCTAGCATTAAGGACCTTCAATATTCATATATTTAGATATTTAGTTTAGTATCAAACTTGATAGCAAGATGAGCCATATTATTACAGTGTGGTGGACTAGTTTGTGTTTGTTCTAAGTGCATGAAGAGGCAACATGAAATACAAATTTATTTCTAATTCTACATTTTATTCCTCTTACTTTTCAGATGTTTAGCTTGAAAGTTATTAGTCCAAAGAAAAGCAGCTGGATATAAGTTTATCATTTTATATTATAATATATTTCAGCTGCAAAAATATTGTAACTTTCAAATTGAATGAAAGGGGAACCTTTTAAGGAAGTTACTTAACTGATAACAGTTTCAATTATATTAAAATGGAACCTAAAGAATATGTAGATGACATGCATTTTTCTACTGTTAACTGTAGTCTAACAAGTTTCTTGTTTGCTGCATTAGAAATTGAACTGTATTTATTTGTTCCATTTATCATACTTCTATCCTAAGTCAGATTAAATTCTGTCATTACCTTTAGCTTGTCAGAAAGATCTTTAATTTCATTTACAGCTCCATTATACTTATTAGCTAATTCCCTTAATTCTTCCTGAGTCCGCTCATTCATTTCTTTCAGGTGTGTACATTCATCTTCTGTATTACTTAAACTCCGCTGTAAGACAGAATTATTATCCAATAAATAGTAACAAAAGACAGACAAACTACCAAGCATTGCAGATGATCTATTTTTTCCAAGCACTATATATGCACAGGATGGCCAACTGGTCTTATGAAACTTCTTGTCACAGAGAATTTAGCAAATAATGATAAAGGAAAAGAAAATAAAGGAAAAGGGAAAAATGCAAGATATTATAGGGGCAGAAATCTTACTTCAAAATAGTGTCTAACAATTTAACTGTAAAAGTTCATTGTAAAAGCTCATTTTAAGCATACTTTATATATGTGGTTAAGTATGTTTCCATAACTGCTGCACTTTGAACAAGGTCTTAGAGCATTTTTTTTAATGCATGTACGTAATTTTCCCTGTGTATATCCCACACACAGTAACTTCTATAAGACAACATCAAGAATTTTGAAAGCAAGGAGAAAAGGGACAAGCTGGAAGAATAGTTTCTCAATGGTTTAACAATCTTAGTCCTGTCCAATAGGAGAAATAAACACTACTACTTAGTATCCTGCAAGTGTCAGAGCACACCAGATACTGACACATTACAGCAACAAAGCAGGGGTCTAAATAGCAGCAGTTACAACTATTTCAGCACTTCCAAAAGACCAGGAATGAAACTTCAGTACCTCCACTTCAGACAATTTTCTGACCACTTCAATTTTTTCCTGAAGGACCCGCCTCAGGGACTCTTTGGCTGTTGTCTCATAGTTGTGTTTGTCTTCCTGTAATGCTATAAGCTCTTTTCGTATACTGTCTTCTGTTTGATTCTGCACATAAAAAATAATTCAAGAATAGAATAATTACTGTTTTGCTCATTAAATAAATTAGATTGTGATAAAACCTGTTCTATTAAAAACATTTAGCAATCTCTGACAGGTGAGAAAATGTTATGTACAAATCAGTGATGACTCTTAACATGACTGGGTATAAATAAGTTTCTTTTTGAAGTGTATGTACAGCAGCACACATTCAATGGTCAGTTTTGATCCAGGGAAAATTATGGCTTTTTGGGGGGCACTGCTAAGACAATGTCAAGCCTAGGAGACAAAGAACTGGACAAATCAGGTCCCAGAGGAAAGACCTTAAGTAGGACCTGCAGAAAAAGTTCTTACAATGTAGATAGTTGAGAGGAAATAGAAGTAAAATAAAAATTAAAATCCAAGGTAGGCATAGGTAGCCTAAACAACGAGGGCAGCACATACTTTTAACTCTGAATATCAGACAGGACATGGGCAATGTAAAAAACAGCCACTTATTGAGATGCCTTGAAATACAGAATAGATGTACAGTTTTTGTGCTACTCATATTATCAAAGCTGGATAGGCTCGTTTTGGAAAGTTTATGTTCCAAATGCTTTCCTACAACTAGCTACTTTCAAAACACTTGAAAAGAGCTGCCTTTCAGCATTCCCAATATCTGACTTTAAGTGAACTACTTACCTTTGAGCAAGCCTGTAATTGATTTCCCATAACCTCTAGTCTTGATAGCAGCCTGTCTTCATCTATTAAAGCCTAGAAAAAAAGAAATATCACCTTAGAACTATCACGTGCTTAATGTAGTGCCAGTAGTGCTCTGCTTTAAAGATCTGAATTTTGTTGGGAGTACTTACTGCTAATAGCTATCTCAAAGGTACACAACCACTACATCTATTAAACATTCTCTTTTGCACCGTTTTAGAGAACCATCATAAAGTTTTCATTATTTCTGTTGCTCTTCCCCTCATTAACAGCTAAAATTTATATGGCAGTGCACAGCTCAGTCTGTAAGGAAAGGCTGCCTGCAGATACCTGCCAACTAGTATCTGAAGCCTCTTGCGTGACAGCAAGTAGTCGCTGAAGGGTTGCCAGCTTCTGTTCCAACATTTGTTCCCGATGTAAGGCTTCCTGTGAAGAGAGCAGGGTACCAGTCAGTTCAGCTAGAACAACTCAGGAAATCAGAAGCAACAGAAGAGATCCCAAAAAATACAACAAAAAAAGGAAATGTGAGTAGCAAACACTGTTAACTTATTCAAAACCATAAGGCCATTCCATTTTATCCATCCACAAATTTATTTATTTTTCTTATTAATTAGAAAATGCTACCCTATAACCTCAGGTTCCTAAACCCTTCATTTCTCATGCTATGTTGCACATGCTGAGGACATACTCTCATTCTTCCCAAGACTTAAAGACACTTCATCTTGTCAATAACTTGAATAACAAAACTGCGGACACCAAAAGACAGCTTGGCAGTTTCCATGCAATGGGCTGTTCATCCTCAAATGAGGTCACAAAAGAGAAATGCCAAGCAAGAATTACTGTTTTTGTTTGATTTTTTGATTATGACAGGAAGATAGAAGAGCATCTTTGTTAATTCCAGGATATGGAGAGAGAACAGATTGGTAACTCAATATGTATTTGGCTTCCAAAGAAAAAGCATCTGCATGAGCTCCTTCCTGCTAGGTCAGCAAATACATATAAAGTATCTATCTCAAAAGCCTTGATGTGAACAAATAAAAATTGCCATTATCAAACAAAACCAGGCAAAATAAATCAGAACTTATACACAGTTAAACTTGGATAGAATTTACCAGCAAAAAAGCTTTCTTTTTTTTCCCCAAAAGCTGATTTTATCATCCTTTCTAAAGAGTTTACTTTTATTTATCAGCACACAGTTTAACGTGCTGCCATTTCACAGTATAACCCTTTTGTGACATGACATCTTGGGAAAAGCACATCTATTAAATTGACACAGAAGCAGGCACTGAAAGGCTGGTGATGCCAGTGAGGAAAAAGAACTGCCAGCACTGTCCCTTACTTTGTAGTTTCCAACAGATACAAGCCACCAGATAAGACGTGTGTTTTGAACAAAAATAATCAGCCAAACTAAATGCCCTCAAAAGAAAACTTACTTGTAGATACTGTGAAAGCTGAAACAATTCCTGAGAATACATACTGGGAGTGTTAGCAGCAACCTGAAAAAGAATATAGAGTAAGAATCAGAATGGTTTGGATTTTTCATTAAACACAAATAATGCAAAATTCACTTAAATCTAATCACAAAGGTAAACTTCAGATTATCTAATAACAGCATTTTGCTTAATTTCTTGTTCTGTTACTATTTATGCTTTTTTTTAAATCACAGAACTTCCCAACTCAGGACTTAGGCTGCACTGCGTTTTTCTGCACAAGTTCTTGAACCACTAACACATCAATGAGTTTAAAGCTTTTGGTACAGTTGAGACTAAACTGACAAAAAAGAAACAAGGGGCACAAAGGTGAAGCCATTCAACCCAAGGACAAACACAAATTGTGGGCTTCCAACTCGATGTTATCACACATGTTTTGATTGCACATTTCCTGCTGACCTGTGAGTTACCACCATCATCTCCCTTTATAAGTATCTATTTCAGAATTAAGGAATACCTGTATTATCTTTAAATAATAACAAACTATTCTTCACTTGGACAGAACTGGAGGGTTGTTCTGTGGGTTTATTTCAGCCAATCTATTTATTTACTAATTCTTGTAGGCTTCCTACATTGAAATAATTTTAACTGTTTTCTCACAGTTTTACCTGCAGTTACTCCTCAGGATTTCTACCCTTGCCCTGGATTCAAGCCACACTTTGTTTTGCAATCTCAACTTAAACAGTCCGTAAACTCCTCAGGGTGCTGGTTTCACAAATAAGTTTTCAGTTTCTTGAAATTTTGTTCTTTGTGCATAAAACTCTGATTAGGACATATTTAAGTTAATCCTTCTTTTTAGAGACTAGAGAAATAATCAACTCCTGATCACTTTTCTCATGTGAGTATCTATTGACAGCTTTTCGACAATTCCCCCATGTTAGCAAAACTGAGTTTAAGAATTACACTTCACAATATGGACTCCATGATTCTACAGTGAGCAACTCTGGCTATACAAGAAAGGCAGAGAGGTCTGGTCTCAGTCTTCCTTGGGAACATGAAAGTGCTTTCCGGACTGTGCAATACAGCTACTCCTCCACAAAAAACATGATATAAAGAGAACAGATGCCATCCAAACACCAAATCATGAGCTACTCTTGGGTCCCACAGAGTATCAAGTATTAAATTATGCAAGACCTGTTAGTCTCTCAACCTGTACCCAGAAATTAACCATCTTACCATCAATGGTTTTGTTCCAAAGCCATGTTTCAGGTGACACAATGTAAAAAGTCAACTTACTTTCAAATATACACTGTAATAGTGCATTACTTCTCTACCTTAAATGTAACTCAAAACATAAAACTAGGTAAAAACAGTCAGTGCAAAACATACCAAAATGTTACTGGACAAATTTCACTATTTCTTCATCTTTATAACAAGTCTGAAAATAGCATGTGTCTGAATAAGGTATAAACAAGCAAATTACTGAATTACCTTGTCAACAGGACTTGGTAATGGAGCATGGATAACACTAAAAAATAATAAAAAAGTGGACAAAAAATGCATAAATGTTGTACTTTGACATTTTCATCAAAGCTAAAAATATAACACTGTACATTTTTACTATTTCTTATTTGGACATGAAATTCTATGGAGAGTCTTCTATAGTAATTTACTTTTACTTATCTCCTCACAAGCAAGCAAAGAGACCCTAAAGCTTCACGCAAATATTTCTGGAAACTAATGATAAAAGGCTGTTTAAATTAGCGATAAACCCCACAAAATTGTTGATAATGAAAGATGACTAAAATTATGTCATGTATGATTAGTATTCAGTGCAAACAAAATGTTAAAGTTTTTGGTTTCTACTACTCTTGGAAGATTTCTCAAAAATGGGCATATACACTGTAGGATACACAGAACATGCTGTCAGTATTCATCTGAGTTTCCACTAGCTTCACTTTAGTCAAGTCTATGTGCATTTAAAACAGCCAAAATAATAATCACAAATAAAGAAAAAGGGCAGAATTTGCTTATTTGCTTTCTTTTTCTCTATATTCTTCTGTTTCTAATACCCATTTCAGCAGAGTAAACCAGAGTCAGAAAAGCCCAACTACATAAGATTTTTTTCCTTCTTTTAGATACTTCTTTATTCTTCATAGTTGTGTTAATTACTAAAAACAACAAGCAAATTAGGGTTTTTTTTTTTCTCTCATAATGCCTGCAAAAGAACCATACACTCAGTTACTTGCTTTGCAGGATCACAGGAAAAGAAACTGCTCCCGTTATGATTTTAAACATAATATCCATCAAATCCTCATCATACAGTAGTTGAATTTTGGTACATGTGAATATATATTCTTACTCTGATCGGAATCGAGCTTCCATTCCATCTGGAAGGAACAGTTTAATTGTGGAGACTATACATCCATGGGTAACTGAAAAGAAACAAATACTAAGTCATCATGATCCATTACTACTTAAAATTAAGTTCAGTGCTTAATGTTATAGTAACCAAGCAAACTGTCTTGAGAAGCCTTGAGACAGCCAAAGAGGAAGAGGCACAAACACCTTCAAGCACCAGTGCCTGGGTCTGCCTTCTCAAACCTCCTCTGGACACAGAAAACATCATCCTTACAAACTTGAAGAGATTAAACTGTGTACTCAGTCCTGGCTGTGGAGCAGTTCCAGTTCCAACTCTTCCATGTGCTGCAATACCTGAAACTTGTCGTTACTATAGTAAGTTTAAAAAGTGGACGTTTTGATCATAAAATGAGTGAAGAGGAATGCATCTTACCTGCGCCAGATAACAGGAATGCAGAGGTATAAACAAAACAATGAGCTGCCTTTTTGGCAAGATCCCAACAAGCATATCCAGAGACTTAAAAGGTAACACGTCCAATCTGTGTCACCAACATTTACTTCAAGATTTTGAACTTGCCAAGCGATTATTATTTACAAACAAGGATCGAAAAGGAAATGCAGAGGAAGCGTGTAGGAACCACCGAGAAGTACATCCTTTAGAACACCATAAGCAGCATTATTCAGTACCACACATTTCTGTTTTGTGGTGCTTGTAGTGTGCATCTACTGCATAGCCCTAGACAAATGGCCTTTCATTTCAGAAGACTATTTGCTCCTTAAGGACTTAAATTCAAGATTCTTTCAACTCAAGAAAGATCCTAAGGAATAAGAGGAGGAAATGCAATACTTGATTCTTACATCAAGGTCAAACTTTCTACACAATGTTTCAAAAAATGTTACTGATACTATTTTCAATGCCTTTGTGAACAGTCAAATTATGTGTGAGAATTGGTTGATTTTTTCCCCTGTATGGTTCTATGAATGGGGAAGTAAAAATTATTTCCAGATACACAAAAAGATAGCTGTTCATTGTTCCCAAAACACTACCACAAGTGAGATACAAATGAGTGTGTGGCCACCCTCACATACCATACCTCCAGCAACCACTAACATACAAATAGCTGCTCTCATTTCTCAGTTATTAATATCAGTAAAACAGTTAATCTGGCTTTGAAAAAAAGGGCAATGGGCGTTTTAGGATACTGGTAATACTCCAGGGAAATGAGACAGGTCTTTAAGGAAGCTACCTCAATAGAATCTAAAAATACAGGAGAAATGACCCAAGGAAGACAAGCTGGTTTTAACCTTTATATAGCTAATGCTTTGGAGACGTATTTTCCTGGCTAGAGCATCTTGTTTTTTCAAGCTGACCTGGCAAAGTATTAAATTTACATGCCAGGGCAGAACAGATTAAACTGCAGGGTTTGGGGTCTTTACTTATAATGGAATAAATCCAGCTCACAAAAACTTTTTAAAAATACATTAGCAATATTAGCTGTACCCTGTAATACATAGCTTTAATAATGCAGAATTCTTTCTTTAAGAGGAAATCAGTGATTTTAATAAGAAAACATTAGGATACCTGACATTAAATCCAAACAGACAGCTTTGTCTCTGGGTCACATATCAGGCAAGTCTGCTGTAAGATTATATGATTCTGAAGATTTTATGTCAACAGCTAGACTGACAAAAATTTCCTAAAATCTGCAGGAGCTTTATTTGTGTCAAATTAAGATATAACGGGCATCTAGCAAAAGGTCTCAAATAGACAGTGACTGGAAAAAGGTATCAAGCATGTTGACAAACTTACAAAATTAAAATAGTAAGGAAGGAAACAATAACCAAACTCTGCAGTCTGACCTTTAGCTATCAGTTCATTACAACTGGAAAAATAAGGAGAAAGCCTGAGGTAAAGCAACACAGAAAACATGAATACAGTACTGACGGCACTCAACAGCAGCAATGGTTTAAATTCGGGTCTACAGTATTTCTTTTGAGGAATTAACAAGAAAAGGCAGTAAAGCAATCCCTGGTTTCCCAACGGAGCTGAAGCAGCCCCTGTCCCTATAGCTCACCCCCCTCTCCATCCCACTCACCTCCGGGCGCTCCGCGGGGCCGCCGCTCCCGCCCTGGCGGCGGCACAGCCGCCACTGCGCAGCGCCGCCGCCAGGGGGCGCCCCAGCGCCAGCCATCGAGGCCACCGAGTTAACCCCGCCCTGGGCGCACCCTCCGGAGCGGGAAAAGCCGCCCACATCCACCGCTCCCTCCACATCCACCACCCGTGCTCCCTCCACGGGTCAAATAGCCGCCCACATCCACCGCGCCCTCCACGGGTCAAACAGCCGCCACACATTCATTGCTCTCTTCACGGAGTAAAACCCCGCTCCTGCTCCATTTCCTGCTCCACACTTCAGACACAAACTTGTTGGTCCCCTACAAACCACGGAGCTGCCCCACATTTCACAGCTCCAAAACCTCTGAGACAGGTTCTGTTGCACTAGAGCACAACAGGAACACAGAAACCATTTCTGTTTGTCTCAATTTTTGCGTCCTAGAGAGACAATTCGCCAAGGATGCTCTCAATTTTATTTTCACTCATTATTGTGGTACCGAGCCCTGATGAGCCCCCACACCTGTCCTCGGGGGTCTGTGCACTGCCCTGCAGCACACGCTGGGCTCCCCATTTGCATGACCTCCCTCAAACATCCCGTGACAGAACAGCTGTATGAGAGCTCCAAACCTGACTAGAAAAAAAGTGCATATAACTGCATTTCAACTGAAGCATGTTGGTATTATTAGACCTTGCTTTGCAATGCTGCTGCTCCTTTCCATGTAGATAAGTATCACCAGTTAACTTGGAATGCTCTGGCACAGAGTGGGAAATTTAGAAAGTGCTAAAAGAATATAAACCACACTAACACAGAGAGAAGACAATGAGATGTTATTAAGTGCTGTATTAAGGAGGGGGTAATGGTCAGGCTCCTGTGCTTGTCAGTAATACAGAAAGTGGACAAATAAGGAAGCAGGAGGGATGCAAACACTTCTCCAGGACCTGTTACTAACTCTTGCTCAGCAGCAGGAAACTGACGAACTCGTGCTCATACCTGACAACCTGAAAAATCACATACTGAACATGCCACTATTTTAATGAACCAAATCCAGATCACATTTGCAAGGAAATTACTTACTAAAACACAGCCTGAACAATAAAATAAATGTATTCTTTACATGACGGAATTCAGAATTTACATGGGCAACTACACTTGTTCTGTCCTGTCATTACCTTATAATTACACAGAGCAGCTTGCTGAAATGTCTTGTGCAAATAAAGCATTATGTAAATACCAGAGTGCAAAGTGCTTCTAAAGGGAATCACCAAACTTAAAAACTACTTTCCTGTCTGTTTCATTACTAGATTAGATTAACTGTAACTTCCAAGATTACTGAAACAAACTGGTGAAAAAAACATGTTTATATGCATTCCAACTGCATTCATAGGTAAACACCCTATGATGATACAATCTGCATTCTCTGCTTGCGGGAACAGAAAGGGAGGAAAGCAAACTTGTATCCTCTTACTCATTAGTAAGCTCAACACATCCATGAGTAACATGAGCAGAGTTTCCATGTTCAAATCCAGAGAAAAGGACAAGGAAGGTTGCATAATCTGATGGATCACTCATTACACAAATGCCAGGTCACCGGCATCTGTGTAACGTATCGTGCTTTGTAAAACTAACATAAAACCACAGCAAATAACTACTACTGGCAAAAATTCACGGCAAGAATTTGCCTACTATGAACTTTCTGCAAATGTTTACATGAACTAACTGCAATGTGCTGATAAAAAACAAGTCAAGTCCAATTTTTCTTCCAACTAAATCTTACAATAAAATTGTTTTAGTCTAAATACACTTGAAGAAATTCAGCTTCTCTTAGCAAAGACAGCATTTCATCAAATAAATACCTCCATGTTCATTAGATGCAGTGTATTCCTTTGACTTCTTCCATGTATACTGCTAGTATTAATAAATGTTTGCAGTCACTTCACATGGAAACATCTTAACTCACTCCTAGGCAGTTTCAGCTAGGCATCCTGGAGCTGAATCTTTGCAGCTATAATCAATTATAATAATTTTTGATAAGAGTAAAACAGTGTGATGAGACCTTCACTACAATTAATCACTCAGTAATCCTACAGCTCTGAAAGCTCTCCATGACAAAATACCACCACCATCACCATTACTTGATAATGTTTTCTTTAAAGACATTCACTAACCTTCCTCTGATACTTCAGATCTGAGAATTACAACCTGGTCTGGCTAAAAACAAAATTCATGAGTAACAGAGCAGGTGCCATCTTTATGTTTTGTTCACTCAATACACTTTAACAAATTCTCCTGTTGTACTATGGTTTGTTGGGCTTTGGGGGAGTTGATTTGCGTGAGGTTTGCTTTGATGGACATTTCATTTATTTGCTTCTTCAACAGAACTTTATCAGCCTTCCAATTCAATATTATTCTTTCATACTTCTCTAGTAAACTTCTCTTTAAGGATAAGCTCTTTGAAGGTCTTGTTCAGAAAAGTAGTAAAGGGCTGATGGCAATTGACGTTTTATTGCCAAATCTGTGTGTTACTGAGTAGGCAGGATTCTACAGAACATGGCCAGAAGTTCAATGTTTACAGAAAGCAGCAGACCCATTAGGGAACTTTTAAAAGTCTTGACAAAACTGATTACATTCTGATAATCCCCATGCAGACGAGTCACCAGACAGATAAAGAAATGGCTCCTGAAATACTACGTAATTTCAAAAGGAAAGAGATAGAGGCTGCATTTTAATTAATACAGATACACAGCTATTGCCACAATACAAGATCTCCTGAGCATGCACACTGGGAAGAAGACAAGAAGAAAAACAAACCAAACAAAAATGCCATCACCTCATTTGTCTGCTAGCAACTTTTTTCTATTTTCATTTTAAAGTACCTGCAGAAATCAAAATCAGTAGCCATCACAGAAAGAAACAGTGGGTATCCTGAAAAGAATTAAGTTAGCCTGTTTCAAACTTACGCTGACTACTTGATCAAGAAATTTCAGGTTCATACTTCTGCCACACTATTAGCTGAAACCTTAGGGTTCAAAGGGCTTGAAAGAAAAATAATTACAATTATAATTATAAAATCCAAACCCCAAAAGCCCAATATGGCAGTACACACACATGCTTGTGTTGCACTTTTAAAACCACTCCTGTCAATTTAAGTGAGGCAATAGATGAGCATGTGGCCCCAGTTGAGCCTCCTTTTCCAGACCTACACTTCCCCTCCACAGCTAGGGAAGAAAGTAGGCCATGGAAATAACCCAGTAAAGTCCATCTGGGGATGTGGGGGTAGAAAGAGAGTCTGCATCTTCAGTAGACAAGTTTCTTGATCAGGTACCACATGTGCACTGCCAGCACAAAGGAGAGAAGAAGTAAGGAAAAACTAAACAAAACAATTTTCTTACAATGGGAACGCCATTTAGTTTTATAGGCTGGAGTGTAATAAGGTGTTCTAAACAAATATACTTGAAAAGAAACCAAAGAATGATCCATACCCTTACCTTTCCGTGTGTTCTCAGTCACATCTACACCAAACTGGATGATGTCACCTGACATAATTTCACATGGTGGGCTTTCCTCAGATCCTCTACTCAGTCTCTGACTATTAATAAAGGTACCATTACTACTTTTAGTGTCTTGAAGATAGAACTGTAAAGAAACAAACAAAAAGAACAGTAAAATATCTGGGAAAAATAAGACAAAAAATACAAGCACAAATAAAATTGTTTCTATAAGAATTATTTCTAGAAGATAACAAATGTATCAAACTCTAAACACCCTCATCACGATTGCAACACCTTCCCACTATTAAGAAGTATTTGTATTTGACTTTGAGTTAACATGATTGAATTCTAGCACATACACTACGCAAATAATTGCTACAAAGCATGCCTGAACTACTGCCTGCAGTACAGGATCACATGTCATTAGCAACAACACCTCTTGCCCTATGCATACAACAATTCACACTTAAGTTGGTCAAGACACGCAAAAATTCTAACTGCTCATACATTTAAGGTAACAGTATTGCATGATAAACATGCTGCAGGGAAGGCTAGTACTGAAGGCACAAGGAAAACCTCTGGAAGATGATAGAATTCAGGAACTGCAATAAAAGACCACAGTGAAACTTAAAGAAAACCAAGGATGCTTTTACTTCTCAGCAATACTAGTTCACATCATTAACTTAATTTCAAGTACTTTTGTAAATACCCAGTTGCAGAGTTAATTAAATGTTAATAGCAACTTATTGAATCTGAAACTGCTTTTATGACACAAGACTTGTAGTCAAAACTGCTGCACCTGAGAAGAGGTTACAAATAAATCACCTAACAGAAGACCAGAGTGACTGGCAATGACTTGAACAGCGACAGCATAAAAGAGGGGACCAGAATGTTACTGACAGCCAGGTGTAACTACTGGAATGAGTCAATCTCACTACTCCAAGATAACAGTAGCTACTACAGGAACCTGTTGGAATGGTGGAAATCGCTGCTTCCTGCACTCAAAGAATCTCATCAAGTCCCAAAGCAGGCATAAGGTTGGGGGAGAAGATGTTGTGTTCAGAGAAATGAATGTATTCCCATCTTTTTCTAATAAAAGCAATTGACCTTTCTTTTTTTTCAGCATTCCATGCAAAATTTTTCCATGCTTTTAATTGCCTCTATTATCCACAAGCCTAAAAAAAATATTATACATCACTCAAGACCACAGTGTCAAGGGGAAAGATGGGTTTCAAATGGAGTGAGAGCACAGCACCAGGGCTCCTCAGATCTTGTATTGGAAAATGACACTGAGTGTATGACATGGACCTTATATGGCATAACACAGTGGCTCTAAGCACAGAGCTGGAATTCAATTGCATCCAGCACACAGGACTCAGTAATCAAGGGGAATGCCTTGCACAAGAAAGCTCAGGTAGGTGTTTGAAATTAAATGTAGTATCTGAAAAGAATGAAAAGCAGTACATGAAAGACTTCCCTCCCACCAACAGATACACCTTAGATCTTCAACTGAAGGAAAAGAAAACAGTAATCAGTCATAAGCTGGTAAAGATGAAGGTAAACATAAATTATGGAGAGATCAAGAAATTATGACTGCATTCACTGTATTAATAATCAAACCCACTCTACTCTAAATAATACTCTCCATATTATAAAACACTACCTATTAACATAATAGTATATAATATAGCTTTTACAAGTTACATGCTTAAAAGCCAAACAAATTAATTAGCTTGTTAATTTAATAGTCTGCAAATACTGAACCCTCTTATTTCTTGCTTCCTGTTTGTTTTGAATTAGCTTTCTTCTTTATTTGAAAATTCTTCTGTTACAAAAAAGTGAGTCATAGGCAAGGAGAAACAAACATGCCTCTGCTTATTTGCTCTTCCCCACCCTTTGCTTCTTTGCGCATATCTGTATTTTATCTCTCCCAACGTTTTGATTAATCATTGCCCCTTGTAACCGCATTTTTGCAGAATCTGCAAATGGGACTCAGACAAGATAGTACAAGAAAATATAGGACAATGACCGCAGGAAAAGAAGTGCAACAAAGCATCAGCCATACAAAACCCGTAAAATATCAGGAGACAAATTTCAACCTGCAAAAGGATATTTATAAACAAATGTCCACAGAAAATACATATTATATTTAATATTATGTAATTGATGTTCGCTCAACTGCATAGTACTGAATTGTATTACATAAATCTTAGAAAAGTGATGCTGTTCAAGTCTTTTCATCCTGTTTGTAAATACTTTTCTTCCTGCATCTAGTAAAGAAGCAATACTAGCAACATGTTAATAGCTGATACCTAAGGAAGGGAAAACACACTGCCTTCAAATCTTGCTACAAAGGATTCAGTTATTTTTAATGTAGCCATTCCTCAGGAACCCACTGGGCCAGTCCTTTTCAGGTAGCAAATTCAAATGTTACTTCCATGCTGGGTTTCACTAGTTCAAATGGTCTTTCTCAAAGGTCAATCTTTCCATCCCCTTAGCATAAGCTATCTTCAGGAAATAAAATAAAGTGCAAGCCCTGAAACAAATGTGTCTATACATTAACTAGTAGTTGTGGCAGTATACTGGTTTTTAATGTACTATTTAATTATGTGATATTAGAGAGGGTTCTCTGATTCCCAAACAGCAGCTGTGTAACACAGCACCTTCTATGAATCCAGCACCACTTTGTCCTTCCTGCTCCCAATGCAGCCCAAGCTTAGGCAGCAGTGCCAGATCACAGAGCAGCGATAAATCCTGCCCTTCCCACCTCTCACTGCTGATGAATCCTGCCCTTCCCAGCTCTCACTGCCAAGCTGTGTCACCACCTGGTCACTTGGACTGGCTCAGGTGCTTGTTTAGTCACTGCAAACCAGTTTTGACCTGATGCAAGATACATGAGGAGGTGCTTAAGCCGGTGCTGCCAGAAAAAATGGCAGCATATACTGGCCTAATTACACTTGCTTTTATGATTCATTCTCCAGAGCAAAGTCCCAGTCCTTTGTACCTCATATTAACAACAAGTCAAATATAGAGCAGAGATGGCAGCTCACGCACATTCAAAACTCAGCTTTTGAGGACTGTTAAAGTATTACCACATTCTTAATTCAAGGGATACCTGTATATACTGCTACAGTGCTGGTTCCCCCTCCTTTCTTAAAAAATACAAGGTAACATACAAAGCATTCAAGAAACTTACTCTCCATTGCCATAACTGCTCAGACAAAAAAAAAAAAACAAAAAACCAAACCCAAAAAACCTAGCCTATATTTCTTCTTTAGTAATTTACTGTTTATATCCCTTCCTACCTACACTCTATTAATAAGATCAGTTAACTGCAGACACCTTACCAAGCTTCCTCCACAAAATTTGTTAAGATTTTATTCTAAACTAAAACTTACAGTTCATCAGTACACACAAACTTCTCCAGTTCAGTACATCTTCCTTAGAAACTATTATGGAAGTTTCAAAAGACTACAGATTTTTGTTTCCCTGTTTTGCAAGGAATTATGTACTTATTTCACTTCAAGTTACTGTTCAGTTTTGCCAGTGGAGCAAATGTACGTCCTCTGTTCTGATCTATGGTGCACAAAAATCACATTCCTTCTTCTAGGTCAATGACTCAGAAGAGCATCAACAACCTGCTGAATCAGTTCATGTGTTATTTTCATGCAGTTAGATACCACTATGATTTTTCCCCTATAAAAAATTCCTAGTATTTTCTGATTAGAGAAACAGAAGATTCTTCTGTAGTGACCCTGAACCATAATACATCAAAATTAAACACAAAAAATATGTTAATTCTAACTGATATTATGAAGTTTCAAATTGCTATGCTCTAGGAAGACAGATTTTAACCTAACTTATGAAATTTAGGTAAGTTGTTTTCTTCAAAGTAATAAAACCAATTAGCAATAACGAACCCATTCTTGTTTAATGATCACAATTGTAACATCTTCCAGGAGGCAGGCTGAAGGGAACTCCTTAATTAGCCTGACAAGTGAGAAAGCCATATGCAGGTGTCATACCGGATGAGACTTCTAAAGAATCTCAGAGAAGACAAAACATGGGCTCAGAGATGTATAGAAAATCTTCAAAAGAAAGTAGCATACTTCTTCAGTGCCTTGATTACCTGGATTTAATTACAGTAGAACTACAGGAACAAACAACTGACCAGCTTTTAAATACTTCTAATATTTGCTATTACTACGTACAGCCATCCTGTGCCATTTTAAGAGCACATTACTGCTACTCCATCTAACCCAGCTTGAAACTGCAGTACAGGGTAATTTTTTCTGAGAACTACAGTGAGGAACATTGCTGGAAAACTGAGGCAGTTTGTACACAGAGATGTGAGATTCAGTATGTGAAGAGTAACAACTTCTACATCAAAAAATGCAGGAAGAAGAAATCATCATATATAACCAAACCTATTTCAGCCTCATTCAATAGCTGAATTAATAATTAAGTAAATAAGTACCAAAAATATAGGCTGTTGTCTTTTATGCAAAGTCAAAAATTATTATATTTTATTTATTAAATAAATTTTCACTGCCTAAACAACTAATGTAGAAAAAGAACCCTAATTTCAGAATGTCCTAGTTTACCATTCTTTTTCTCATCTCCTTTGCAAAAAAAGTACATACAACTCCCACAAGCTTCAGGGTCCTATTATACCCTTGGGGCTTTAGCTTGAACCAGAAATATTTAAATTATTTTGTCAAATTATGAACTATAACCAGTAAGGAGACGGCAGCTTCATTTTTGCCATGGTTATCACCATCAAGGGGCAGCAAGGCTGTTAGCCAGAGCAGTTAAACCATAAAATGCTGCACTTAACAATGGAAGATTCTTCCCCTACTCACACTAAATAATCATTGAACAATTAATGCAGACAATATAAATGCACCCCTTGAGTACTAAAGCTAATACTCAAAAGCAGCAAGAAAATAGGGATCTAGAAATTGGAATACTTGCCCTGGAGTAACACTTCACTAAGCAATAATGCAACTGAGTTCATTTACTCATTGCATGCTGAGAATTCTACCAGGAAGCAAAGTACACTGTGCACAAGTCCAACTGTGCAAATCCAAATACTTTAAAACAACATATACCAGGGTCAAACCAACATGGTCAACATTTGTCACACTGGCTAGAAATGTTTCTCTCTCATATTATTACAAGATTATTTTATCTTATTTGATAATTTTCTCATTTTGGGAGCAGCACTCTGCTAGCAGAGTACACTGTGCAAACTATACTGAATTCCAGGTCAGTCTTTTGGCTGTAAGATAGAGAAGTTCAAATGCTCAATTATCTCCACATCCAATTGATTGAATTCCTCATTCTCATCGGCTTAGACAGATGCTAAATTCCTTTCCTCTCACTTGCCTAACTCCACCCGCCTATCAAGGAAGTTGAAGTATTTGTCTCCATAAGCAAGCATAATTCACAGGGTGGGGTACATCAAGCAAAACTGATTTTCTATTTAGTTTTCTGTTTCTTAAACACATAGATCTAATAGTTCTTTGCTTACTCCACCCCTATTCCTTCAACTCAGAAACAAAACTACTGCATTAACTTCTGAGTTCTTATGAAAACTCCGTTTTAAAATTATTCTAACTACTACAGGAAGGCACCCACTATGAAACTAAAAACAACCAACTGTGAGGAAAGGGATTTTCCAGTCAGATTATACAGAGTGAAGGAGTGGCAGCTGGTTTTTCAGGGACTATAAGCATTGGGTTTCTCAAGCAAAGCAAAACTTGCTAGTAGTTTTCAGTAGCTTTTCTAAAAAAAATAAACTTTACCACTTTTTCTATGCAGTAATAATAAAAAAAATTAACATTCTTTGATATAGCAATGGACAAAAAAGTTGAGGTTTTCAACTCAAAGTGTAAGCCTAATGTAAATCCAGCTACACTGATGAGTAAAGGAATCTTCAGCTACCCGCAGAAATCCAACGCTATCCTTCCAAACTTGCCAGTAGTTCAAAAGGGTAGAGGGGAAAGGACAGCAGGGAATACGCTCTTCTGCTGACCAAGTTGTTCCTGTGTCTGTTTACATCTTGAAGTTTTGTTGTCTCTACTGCCAAGACAACCCTGCTGGTTGCTCATACCTATTGTCAAGCAAAATAAACTGTGCTAGTAACAGCAGCTTTGTGCCAGCATAACTGAGCATGGATATAAACACAGTTTGGCCTTTCTAGACAGATTATTTGAGGTGCTATAAAATATTAATGCCTGTGTTCCTTGCCATGTCCTGGCTGTTCAAGTGCTTTGAAGTCCACTGTATGCCCTGTCACTCAGCTTAATTTTTGTGTGAGGGGTCAGCAGACTCTGCCTGAAAAAGACACAGGGACTATGACAGGGAAGAGAAGATGGATGGATTTGTGGAAAGGAAGAGGAAGCACCTTAGGCAGGCAGAAAGGCAATGCCCCGCCCTGAGAGGCACCAATAGATTAACTGTGTGTAAAACGCGTGTTGGGCTACAACCCTGAGTTGCTCTAGTGCCTTCCTCAGTAGCAAAACGTCACCTTTCTCGCAAATATGTTCAAGTCGTACCCGTAAACATTTCAGCAAAGACTCTTTTTGACATATGACTTTGCAATGCGTATTTTAACTGCTGACTTTTACAGATATACTTACACCTATCAGAACTTTAAATTCTGGCATATTACAATCATTAACAAAAAAGAAAAACACAAAAAAGTATGTTTGCAGACTTAATACCACCTCCTATACATTGTGTCTATTTAAGCATTGTATTTATTTTCTAAATCACTATTCGAACCCCAGGTTTGCTCATAGTTGCAACTCTCAACTTACTCATCTGAAGGTGTAAAGCTCAGGACTCAGGGTTACTATTAGTCAATAGCTCTATACTATTCTTCAAGTAGTTACAGATAATCTACTTTACATCCAAAAACTGAGAAAGAGGTTATCAGACATTTATTTTACAATGATTTTTGATTTGTATTAGAAAGCAGTCTTTATTAACAGAAAGGCCACTAAAAATATTAAGCAATTCTTTCTAATTATTCAGTTTTACAACTAGCTACATGGAGCTTAAAAATATGCTATTTAAATGGTTTGAACTATTTTTATCAAATATAATTCTCAGGCAGTACTGTTGCATTTTTCCAAGTAATTCATACTTAAGAGAATGACAGAAGATGGCTAAAAGTTTAAGTGTATGACCTCAAACTATATCACAATCCAAGTTCTCTAGTTTAAAACAAAAGCAAAACCCCATGCTCATAACACAAAATTTGCACATGTGTATGAAAACAAGGAGAAAAATTTCTACTGCTTGTGTCCAGAAGTTTGTGCGATTATGCACTGCTGCCCTCAACTTTAATCCATAGTCCCCCACACCTTCACAACCACTACACCATTCCAGACTGGTTTCTTCAACTCACATGTGGTAATGGACAAAAGGAACAAGGCAGCTGAACCAGGATGGTGGTGGGTTGTCTGCTCCTTAACCATCACAGAAAGCAGCAAAGTTGGCTTGATGGCTGAGACAGCTGAAAACCCAGTGCAGTTTCAGAACTCCTATCACTTTCAGTTTGCTTAACTTGGTACACAAGGATGATCTGAGCTAAAAATGAGCAAACTTCAGAAGCTGGCTCCTAAGCCACATACCCAACCTCCCACAGCAGCAGCATCAATCAAGAACAGAATGCCAGAGAGCAGGCTGCATTTACAGCATCAACCACCCAACTTCTGTCAATTGTAATATGTCAGAATCAGTAAATAAATTACATAAGTACTTATAAGTACAGGTCACAACCAGAATGCGAAGTTTGCTGTATTAGGAGACAACTGTATCAAGCTGAATTAAGAAAATTAAGGAAACCATGACCTACATCATCCTTGCTTTCATGAAATACATGTTTTTTCATAAAATGTAGTTCTCGGTTCTTCAGTCCAGGAGAGACATGAAGCCCCTGGAGCAGGTCCAGCAGAGGTTACAAAGATGATTAGGGACTCCAGCATGTCTCTTACAAGGACAGCCTGAGGGAGCTGGGACTGTTCCTCCTCGAGAAGCGACAACTGAGAAGGGATCTCACCAATGTCTATCAGTATCTGCTGGGAGGTGTCAGAAGATAGAGCTGGACTCTAATCTGCAGTACCAAGCAATGGGATACGAGGCAATGGGCAGAAACTGATGCCCAGGAAGTTCCACCTGAATATGAGGAAGAACTTCTTCACTCTGCAGTAACTGCACACTGGAACAGATTGCCCAGAGAGGCTGTGGAGTCTCCCTCACTGGAGATATTCCAGAACTATCTGGACCCAATCCCATGCCGCATGTTCTCAGGTGACCCTGCTTGATCAGGGAGACTGGACCAGATGACCCACTGTGTTCCCTTCCAATCTAAACCATTCTGTGATTCTGTGAAAATGTAAGTAAGTAAACAAATCGCATTACAATTCCTGAATCCTTCAACATCAGTCAGTGCAGAACTACATGAACAACACTAACTCACTTGTAGATTGCTTTTATTTACTTTATTTAGTTTTGAAAGTAACTACCAACACTCCAAACGCCTAAAACAAGAAAGTATCTGGAAAAAAACCCAGTAGTGTTATGGTGATAGTAGTTTATACAAGGAAAGAATCCTTCATATAAGATCATAAATCTATCATAATGTT
>VZSR01000009.1:552053-596809 GCA_013398615.1 Brachypodius melanocephalos
TCTGAATTGCCCAGATACCTGTCTTCTAAACCAAGACACATATATAACAATACTGAAGTAACAGATTAAACTGAAAACAAAGCTTTTACTCTACGATTGTGCACTATGACTGTGCACAATCAATGTCAATGGAAACATTATCACAAAGGATGGCTCCCCTTGCTACCCTATTTGCCTTCATTCTCTTTCAGCAGAACTGGTAACATTCAAGTAACACACAAACTATTTTCTAGAAACAAACATTTCAAGCCTAACTTGATAGTTGTGAAATTAACACCTCCCAGCAATCACATTCCATAATGGAAAAATGCAGACACAAGTCACAGAAGAACAACTCCTGGACACTCCCTGTAAGGCCTCCTTAAAATTCTGTAGTAAGTACACTCTTGTAGAAGATTCATGATGAAGGATGTGAGCAGAAGCAATCCCAGGCATGATACAAAATATTCATTAGTCTTCTAAATAAAATTTTCTGCAGGAAACACAACGTGTTAAATAAAGTGACTGCAAAAGGTAGAAATTGCTTGCTCATGCACCTGAGTGCCAATCTATCCCTAGATTATTCAAATAATCCAAAAAGGCATTCACTGTCAAAAGGAAAAGAATGACAAGATAAATACTCACCCAAAACTTCAAGATTTAATGTTTTACCAAAAAATGCGACAGCACCATACAAAAATAGATCCCTCTCTACACATCAGTGTCACTAACTTTGATGCAAAAAGCTATTTTTAAAAAGAAGAGATGTAGAGGAAGAGTTCTAACGTACAAGTAATTTGGTTTATATATGGCCAACTGACTTGCTGCAGTGAGACATCTGTCACCATAGTTACTAATTACTACTCTTTAGAACATCTCTTGTACTTAATTTTTGTACTCACAGTTCACAAAAACTTCTGAGTATCAGCCTTCTGCTACAAGTGCTGGATGGTTCCAGGATAACTAGAAGAATTTTATATTTATTCTCTTCTTAGCAGAATGAAAGTCTGTCCCTTCACACACATCATGCTTTAAAACTTTTGTACATGAATCACAAAAGAGGTGAAGGATATTAACACTTTCAGAAAAGATGCAACTCCATTCTGAATATAGACAAAGCACAAAGGTTTCCCACAAAAACACTACCCAACTCAGTACTAGTCATATACAATATTCTTGAGGAAATTGAATTTTCAGCCTACATGAAAATTCTCAAGTACTATTTTAATTCCATCCTGAAAATGCTGAAAGAATTTTAAGGTACCATTGTTTTAACTGCAAAGCTAAAATACATTATCAGTAAAGTACAATCAACAGAAAGCTTCCCAGGAAATGACTACTCACACATCATCCCAAGATGCTCAAATTGACTCATTAGGATACTAAAACAATATAAAGAAGAGACTTGTTTTGTCTTACTGCTGCCATAGATGACAATATCATACATAACACTCAGAGACTTTGAAAGAACTTTTCCTGCTCCATATTAAATGCTGACTTATGCACTGTACTAATAAAACCAGTAAAAAGTAGATAAAAACAGGCTTCTAGAAGGCAATTGTACTCGCAAAGAAGTTTTCTACTTTATTTCATCAAAGCAGCTCAGCCTCTTGTTACGCAAGACATTTGTACTGCTACATATCATACATCACTGTGACACCAGTGATTACTTTATATAATTTATCTCAACTTCTATCATCACATCAAATATGGACCCTAGGGAAAACATATGGCCCAGGTGACTTCCCGAAGTTTCACTTAATGCTACACTGTTCTTTATATTAATCAATTACAGAAATATACTGCAACTTAATGTGGCTTTAAAATAAAGAAATAAAACACCCTAATAGGACATTACCCAGAAATGTAGGCTTCTTCTGGCTAATTACTTCTAAGTGTAAGGTATTGCTGAAATACTCAACAATCCTGATGCCCTTACAGGAATACTTTTCTACAAAGCTAGACTGAAAGCTAAACACTATTGTTTACTCTAATAAATGTAATCACAGTTTGGCAACATGGCACACTCAAACTTTGCAATAACCTGGTCTCAACATTCCCAAAGACTGTATTTGTAGGACACATATATCCAGATAAATAAGCTCTGCAAAGAGCAGATTTTCACACACAATCTTCTTTTCAAATACATGTTTCATACATCTTTCTAAAGGTTTGTAATGTATTCTTGCAATTTACTCTCACCTTTAAGAGGCAAAAGCACACAAACATTCTGCACTAGTAAAAAACACTGAGATTGTGAAGGTAAGAATAAAAAGAAAATTGTTTTCTGAATAATCTAAAACCAGTTAAACTTGTTAGTTAACATTTTGTGGCCAACCTAATGAAGTGCAAGACCAAAATAAAGTACAGTTTTGTCTCTGACTATGGTAATCAAAAGTATGACAAAGAGAGGTTTGTCATGTTTGGACAGAGCTTCGCCCTAATTTAAGAGCAAAGGTAAGGCATAAATCTCTCCTGGTCTTTAGATTTTAACTATATAAACAAAAACTAAAATCAAATTTCTGTAGCACCTACTAAAGAAACCAAATTAATTGTTTTTATGGCAAAACATTGATGAATAACTAGAAATGACAGAAAAAGAAGAAAACAAATGAAAACCAAATTTTTTTAAAAAGCAATCCTGAAATACTGTCAGCATCTGTCAGTAAATACTCAGAATGAGAAACCCAACACCAACATTATCCCTTGTTTCTACTTCCTCAAAAATCTTGAGCTAACAAGGTAACTAAATAACTAGCAAAAAATCAATTGAAAGGGAAATTTTCCTTAAGAAAATTGTACTACCGAACTTCTATCAGCAAACAATTACATTTTCATTTGCAAGCAAATTAGAGAAAAACCGCAACAGAAGCCAAGATTACCAGACATTCCGCCAGAAGAACCACTTACATGAAAGCAAAAGGTTATGAGGCAGCTCGTTAGTTTATCAGGAAACTCCAACTCCCAACATAACCCCAGACATTTCAAGGCAGGTGCAGAACTGCAAAAGCTTCTTAATTGTCTTGCTACTCACTGCTGAGTTGCTAAATTGGTTAATCATTACATCAAAGCTCCTCTACTCCTGGCACAGAAGAATCTCTTCTCATATGCTGACTTTTCAACTGCTTACAGGGTAAAGGGAGATGTTGAAACCATTTCAAACTATTTCTCATTTCTACTCCTTCCACACAAAGGACGCTGTAGACACACAAAGCACTCTGTTTACCTATTATCATTAATTCCATACTGCTGCTGGTTTACAGCAGAGAAAACTCCCAGTGATCACACATTCATTAAAAAAACCCCACCACATTAGATTTCACAGATACTTCCAAATGCAACGCAGCAGTGGTTTCGTATTCTCTCTCTATATATAAAAACTCTCAAAATATCATGGAAAATTTATGAAAGTTTCTCCCTTCTTTTTATTAAGGTACATATTCTTTCTGTAAGGACTTGTCTAATATCACTACAGTATTTTTATTTTTTTAAACAAACATCTGCAGCAGGCCTAGTTAATTCACCTCTCCTTTGCACAAAACAATGTTAGCTCACTTTCTGCCATCATCTGCTCCTGAACTATTAACTCACAGAGCACAAGTGTCACAAGGAAAATAATTTTCAGCGCATTGCTCAACTACAGCTAAAATTCCCATACTGAGGATAACCTTAAAGCTACTGTGACGTAAATTCAAGGCAATAAAGATGCAGAAGTACAAGTCCTAACTGAAGGGAACTGCCTTAGTACAAATGACACTAATTTTAATCATGTAAAACAAGGTATTTTTGTAAGACTTCCAAACCACAAATATTACCCAAATAAAGTGTAGTGAGAGTTCACTAAACAGTTCCTCATACTGAAAACAACGGGTCACCAGAGCAATATGTCCCTCCTTCCTTTTCTGAAGACTTCTTTGCATCAAGCATAGACCAAAACTTTAAACAAAAAAAGTACTAAATTTATTTTCATTCTGTGTTTTAAACTTCAGCATTCCATGCAGAGAGCAAATGCAATTAACTCGAAACCAAACACCAGCTCCATCCAAAGATCGAAAATTCATTTTCCAGCACACAGGAGAAATCTTACAATTGGGAGTTTAATATTTGTACTCAAGGCACTGCCAGGCCATACCTCCAACAAAGTGACAGTGAAAATACCCTGGGAGGAGCCTGTATTTATTTGCAATGCATTCCTGGATCAGGACTTTCAAAGCAAGTAGTAATTAAATATTGGTATCCATGAACAAAGGCTGATTTATTCTGGTGCTCCTTTGAGATCAACACTTTCACAAGAATGAAAAAGACGATTTATTTCAAACTCAAGAAATCCACATATGGAGATGGGTCAGCCAGCAGTGGGAGAGAATGTATGAACTGATTTTTGATACACAATCTTACAGAATATTCATTAGACATTTCTTTAGCTGTGTCCTACTGGCTTCAAAATAAGGGGCAACCTTCTCACAGGTTCACATCAGAATCATCCCAGCAGAGGCATGGGCAGAAGGCAGATAAGGCACTCAAGGATCTGGATCAATTACAGTACCAAACATGGTGACTCACAATTCATACATCTTAGCCAAGGGCAAAAACCACATATAAGGTACACTGGATTTACAGATTAGACAGGTTGCTAACATAGCAAAACTTGCCAAGGTACAGCTTTCTACACAGACAGAAGTATTTTGCTGGCTTTCTTCCTAGCTATTTTCCATCAGGGTCATCGAGGATGTTACACTGGTAACACCTGTGCCCATGAATGTGATTCTTCCAACAAGCTAAAAATAAAAAAAACACACACACACAAACCAGCAAATTATTTATCTCTTTGTCAATAGAAATGCACCCAGAACACATCAGTCAGTGCCTGTGACCAATCTGCCAGTGTGTATTACAGAGCAGGGGAACTGCTAAGTACTGATGGCAATCCCACATACTTTCAACTGAAAAGCTTGAGGCGGTAGTCGTCCACACCTCTAAAAAGTCATTATCAAGCCTTACAATCTTTTGTACTAAATGTGCCATATTTCTCTCTAGAACACAGATAAAAAATTTCAAAGTAGAAAAAGAACATCTTTCTAGCATCAGAGATTCAAGATTGCCAGTCTAAGAAACAGCCTCCCCCGATGATTTAATTCTTTAAACCACCATAAAAAAAAAGCCAAATCCCTTCCCTAAGCACCAAAATGTCTTTTCCATTCACTATTCAAAGCTGAGTTGCAGCCACTAGAGGGCAAGGCCACGATACACAACACACTGTCCGGACTGGGTAATGCAAAACCAATGCCTCAAAAAGCAGAGCAGAAACTACAGCTGAAGACTTTACATTATGATGATTTGGTTGTTCAAGGTTTTTTTTTAATACCGAATTTTCCATTAATTATAAGAACATACCCACATATTCTGTGAGTTGCATAACATATTTAATCCAACTTTACAGTCTACAGCTCCCCAGACAAGCTACTTATACACTTCAACATCCACATTAACAATTCTTGTGCTTCTCAAATTTTAAAATTAGGTTTCTCAACTTCAGTGCTCCTGATACTGAAATTACTGAAGCAGTTTACTGGAATTCTATCCAGAATAAGCAAGCATAGGTAAAAACCAGAATGCTGTCAAAAGTTTTTCCCATTAAACATAGAAATTGAACTTCCTAATCAATAGCAAAAAGTATCTAGTTAGAAATTGGCTATATGCTGCAGAACAATTAACATGCAGGTTTTTTCTGTGTCTAATCAGCATTTTTTAAAAATTGCTGTTCTGAGAACAGTTAGGCTTTTTCTGTACAAAGACAGCCTTTTGTTGAAATGTATTCTTGACATATATTAAATTCTGCTACAATTCATTATCTATGCTCTTAGAAGAACAGAAAACAAGGTCCAGAAATTACAGCAAGCCAGGAGAATGAGTCATTTACTAAAAGAAAAAAACCCTAACTGACAGAATGACATACACTAGAAGCTCAAAACATTTAAAGAATTATTTCAAAACCTGTAGTCAAAACAAAACATGGAAGAAAGCTCAGCAAGCTTGTAATTAAAAATTATTATATTTAATAATAGTGGCAATGCACTGGTACTGTGCATGAAATCAGTCCCATCTACGCTGGCCCATCTACTCCATGGAAAAAAAGCATCTGTCTTGTGTATCACCAAAACAGATGAGCCCTCAAATTAAGTTCACATAACATTCAAACTGCATTCCCAGTACAAACACAGCCTTCCCACAGAAAACATGTTTGCTGTTAAGTAGTAAGCTTTGACATACCAAGAGGTTTGTCATCCAAGCTTAAATTTAATACAGCTCTAGACAAGATTACATTTTGATTAAAGGAAAATCAGCAAGACTTTTACACTACCTATAATTAGTTTAGTATTAGTACAAAGTTTTAATAAACTTTAATTAGAATTAGATGCTATCCAAAGCTTGTTTCAAAGGAAAATAGGTTGGGCCACTGGGAATTGGCAGCATTAAGAACAACATAGTTAAGCACAAGTTTAAGAGAAACATGTGTGTCCCTATTTCTTCAAATTTTTTGGAAAAAGATTTTCTTCTGCAGCCAAGTAGTATACTCAGGTCTTAAGCAAATACTAGGCATATCAAACACAATACATGATGGAGGTTGGTAGAATGCTTCATTGGATTATTACAGCTCTGCACTATTTCATAATAGAAAAAAATTTAAAAATCCCAAACAAATCTGTGACACTTTTGTTAGATGAATTTTCAAGTGTTTACCAGAAAAGACACTTACTTGCTTTAAGGCTGGCTGGGACAACTTGTAAATATGTTACTGTTATAATAGAAACAGAATATGAAATTTGTATATAGATCATTAACAGCTGTTCTGATTGCTTACACACAAATTCATGTGAATATCCACCGAAGTTACAAAATCTAAGAGATACAGGAAACAAGTAAAGGGCAGGCTCCCTTACATGAAAGTACTTTTTTCCATCGTGCTCTGGTTAGTAGGCAGGAATTAGTCTGTCTATCACAGACTCAAAGTTAGCTAGTCCTTCTACTTGGTCTTAAAACTGCCTCCTGCCTCTGTTTCCACCTGACAGTAGCTCCTCGGGGCTGAAGAAGTGACTGTATTTTAGACATTCTTAAATAACAGACTGCAGCAGGAAAGTACTGTATGCATAACCTCAAGCCTTTACAGATCTCTTGGCTTCACTGCATAGCACTTTCCTTGACTGCACTCAGAATCTCCCATCCAGGTTTCCAGGGAAGTGTCAGGAGTCAGCTCTCTGCTTTCTTCTCTCTGTATTTCAAATAGTTTTCATCCCACCAAGTTCCCTCATTCACACCAGGTCTATATGGGAGCAGTAACACCTCACAGCAATTATAGAAACACACCCTGTGCATTGCAGAGCTGCTGTGCTCTCCCTAACATCTGCTTCAAAGTTGCACCACAGGATACCTCCAGCTTCCTCCGTGTTTTTATGTTCTGGTTTCTTTTAGAATAGACAAAACCCTCACAGACACAAGGTGGAACTGAGTGTAGACCAGCCCCCTCCCAGCACGCAAGAGCAACACGTGCAAAGCATACAAGGGACTGGAAAAATATCACAAAATATCCTGTACTCTTTCAACATTCAACAAGGTACTTAAAAACAAAGGCGTGCTAAATTTCTGAGCTTAAAGTATATTATTTAGTTCTTAACAAGCTCTCATGGGACAAAGAAAGTGCATTTTTACTACATTTATTTCAGGCTTGCTTCTCTGTCTCTTAAAATTACTTCAAGTCATATAAAATAAACGTACTCTTAACAAAGGTGCCTCATTTACCTTGTTACATTATATTTTTCACACTTAATTCCAAACTAGACAACTTGAGCAGCTTATCTACCTCCTGACTACACAAACAGGATGGACTTGCCAACTTCCAGACTCAGCAGCTGAGTGTCTCCAGACTTCCAATACCATCCACTCATCCAGTGCCAAGCAGAACTAATTCAAAGCACCTCACACTACCATCAACCACCAACCAGCAGCTTTCTGCCACTTGTTTCTCAACCTCAGTATTTCTTAACAGGCACATCAGGAACGTTCACGTTTTCTTCACTTCCCTTTGAAAGGTTTAGCTCAAAAACTTAAATACCAGAAACAGCAAATTAGTAAACAAAATTGTGCAAACCACATCAGTAGTTCAGAGTAACAAAACAGAGAAAAACGCCAAGAGAACTCACACAGCTATTATTCTAAAAGCAAAAGAGGTAGGTATTTAAAACCAACTGAAGTTAAATCTTTATTCCTAACTATTCTATGAATACAGAAATATTTTGATTAAACTGATTTTCAAATACAGAATTTGAAATTTTAAAATTCAGAAAAATTTAAAATTTCAGAAGGTCCTGGATTTTATCAATCACTCATATACATGATAATCAATGTGCAAATTATTAATCCACATTTTGCTTATTAATTAAAGAGAAAATTAACAATCATTTACAGAAAGTAGGTGATTTGACAGTAATATTCCATAATAAATTTCAATAGAAGTATTCTTGCAGTGGACTTTTTGGTAGAACACAAAACATCTCCTTCTTTGCCAGTTAGACAAGAATAACTACAGAACTTCACACAGGATCAGGTAACATCTTTCAGTCTCTCATTCCTCTCTTTCTAAGAGCTTACCAGCTCTGTGTGATTGAAAAAGATTTTGGTCAGCGACCCAGAAAGAAGTGTGTCTATGGTGAGTCAATGAATCCCCTGGAACCTCAATATCACTTGAACTGCAATAAGTTACTGGTTGTATTCTCTCAGATTTATGTGCTGCATAATTTTAACTAAAAATTCAATGCATATTAGGATTCAGTCCCTAAGCCATGAAAATAAATTTTAAAAACCCCCCAAACAGAAATAAAATTTCAAAAAGCAAAAAACCAACCTAAACCAAACAAAAAAACCCACAAGAAGAAAGTCACTTTATTCAACCAAATAATGAACTTAATAAAGAAAAAAACAATTACCATTAATTTTAAAAGAAAACTACTAGAGCTTTTACATTCTGCAGATAGGAAGTTTTCATTGTCAGTTCAAGCATAAAAACATTCATCTCTACTCAGTCTCAACTAAAAGGCAAACTGAATAAGTAGATTTCTTCATGAAGCAACATTTTCAAAACTACATTAAGTATGAAATAAACCATTTTAGCTGTGACAGAAGCACATAAACGACAAGTCTTTCCATGCTGCTATTTCAACTTAAACCAAAACCACCTAGTGAACTCTAATAGGGAATGCTCTCATTAGCAAGTCACAATAAAAAACAGGTGAAGTGCTCAGCAATAAGTATCATGAATAGGGCAGAGAGACAGCACATTCCTCACTAAGAACAGTCTTATATAAAGCGCTGAAACTATTTTTCCTAAAATCCTTCATGGAATATGACCCATCTTCCAACATGACTAGTTCAAAAAAAACAACAAAAAATTTGTCTGCTCTGGAAATACTTTACTTCTCTACAATAACAGCCCCTTACAACTGCCATTGCTGCACTGCTCATAACAATGGCTCTTTTCAAAATGCTAAGAATATTTTATTAGAATCCGAGAAATTAAGCTGAGAGAAGTAAACCTTTCTAAAAATTAAATACTCAAACAGCATAACGCAGAAAATTGCCAATAAAAAGCTTTGTTACCTTAAATGATAATTCTAACGTTTATGATCATTTTTCAACAGCACAGAACTCTGCTCTTTGGGCACCTGTGCTTAATGGTACAAGCAAACTTAAAAAGGAGAAGTAGCAATACATGTTTCCTGTTGGTTTTTCTTTTTCTTTTCTTTTTAAGGGCAACTTGCAATCTAGAGCGTGCAATTGTGACTTCAATTGCTCTTCAGTTTCAATAATCCCTTCTGCATCACTTTATCCACTTGTAACACTGATTCCCCTTGTCTCTATCCCACCCTTGCAGAATTTCCCATGCAAACTCCCTGCTACCTTCAGTGCTCAGTGCTCTTCTCACCCGATTGTTTATCCCCCAGTACAGACTCAGTGCTGGTATGAAGTTCACCTCAACAGTTCTCCAAACTGACTATACAGGTGTGCTTTCTGCCCTCACAGCATCTCAGCACCTGAAGGCCACATTCCACGGCTACCAGGCTCAAACCAGAGAAAGTGACCTGAGAACTGTTTCCTTGTATTTAGAAAGAATGAGAAAAGGTTTCTTCCAGCCTTTCACTGCATTCCTCTTTCCCCTGATATTCTTCTCTCCAGCCCCTAAATTGACTTATAAATGGCTACTCCATCACCATATGTACTCAAAGCCACTTGGACATGAGAGGAAGGCAAGGTGCACAAAGCTGGAATTTTACCACTGTTGTTTGCACTTTGCAGAAAGGGACAGTACCAAGAGGAAAGCAGCAGCTGGGATTACTTACAGACTCCAGTGGGGAAGCATTGCAAAAATCAGGTAACTCTTAAGAATCTGCAATTTTTTTTCATCCCATAGACTGGAAGGAAGACAGTACCAATATTACAGAGGACAGACAAGGGAGCTTAAGTCTAAGTTTAGTTGTTTTAAGAGTGGCCCAAGTGTGAGAATCAACACAAGAGGGATAGGACAAATGATGAGCCAGCTGCGCAGAAGGGCTCACCTGGCATTTGACAACTGGTTTAGAAATATTCTGTGCACCCATAACCTCTCCTGGATAGCTTTGTTCTTATTTCTTCAATTTTATCAAATACCCTCCTAAGAATCAGTATTTTGCAGAACTTTTTTTTTGTTTTTATCTTCTCAACTAGAAAAAATAAAGAGAAATTCAATTCCAACCTGAAGTATCATATTTTCTAATGGTAATATACATACATTAAAAATGAAAAGATGTTACCACACAGCAATTGACAAAAACGCAATACAGAGAGGAACTCCCAGCTACAGAGGCTTTTGGCCTAAAGAGGATCAACTAATTGAAACAAGAAACACCCTACTATGATCTTGGGGTTCACTGTGCATTTTTGCTGCCTATTCCATTTCACTATTCCTGTTCAATAAGATTACTGTCCTAATGGTGGCAAGAGCATCATGCTCTAAATGTTACCAACAACATTTTCAGAAACATGTAGGTTCAGTGACCTTGGATTTTCTGAAATACATTTTCACTGCACAATGTAAGCTGACAAGATTTTGTTCTATGCTATTTGCTTTAGTTGTTCTGTCAAAGATACTAGAAAGCACATAGGAACACAAATTGATAGTGAGAAATGTACCTTTTCAATTGGAACAAACTCCTGTAAAAGAGTAGAACAAACTGAAAAGCAAGAGTTCTCTCTGAATTGCAGGTCTGAGTTTTGCAGCAAATAACAAAGACTCTGTATTCCACCACAGTTTTCAAAATGCAATTTCTCATTAGCATTGTGGCAAGATGCAAGACATGCAGCCTTTCTGCTATGGGACATCTTTAACAGTTCTACACAAGCAGAAAAAATCTGTTAACACCTTTATAAAGAATGGTCATCTGTGTCTATTCTCCACAACCTAATGCTCTAATACTTGAAAAAAACAACTCAAGCTACTTAAATGATAATGTTTTCGAAACTTGTAAGTTTGGCTTCATATACTGCTAGCATGTTAAACAAGTATGTAAATTATCATAATCCAGACACTTAAATGATAATACCCTTACTATGCCTCAAGTGTAGGCAGGTATCTAAGTGTCTTACATTGTAAACAAGCCACATTTAACTGAATTTACCACTTGTGATTATATAAATATGTAAGACATTCCTCTCATCATAATCCCTCTTCAAGCAAGGTCACAAAGCTCTTTCCAAAGGCTTGTTTATCAAAGCAGATAAACTTTCTCCTCCCTCTTTTAAGATGCCAGCAAACAACGCTCATACTTCAAAGGCTGCATTCCAAAGGCAAGTATAGCTCATACTCTCAAATGCTCAGAAATACAATGTATGAGGGAAATAAGGAGCTCGCCTCCACCAGCCTAAGCATATGGATAAACCAAAAGAACCCTGCTAAGATGGCCCTCAGACCTGCTCATGGACACAGCTGATAAAAGTGCACTCCTGACAGCTGTTTGAGCAAATGTAGTATACCTAACACCTATCTGATCTGGTAGTCATTTATTGCTAGTGTGCTTTATTTCCATTGAAATGGGACAATTCATCAAGAATTATTAAAAGCACTGACAGAAATTCTTCTGCTTTGGAATATAATAATAACTACTACTATTACTACTATGCTCATACTTTATGAGCACAATAAAAGTTAAAAAATACCAAGAAAGGAACAATGATGGGGACAAAAACCCCCAAACAGCTGGAAGATGCCCCATCCCTGGAACTGTTCAAGTCCACGCTGAATGGCACTCTGAGCAACCTGGTCTAGTGGGAGATGTCTCTGCCCACGGCAAGGGTGTCACAATTAGATGATCTTAAGTTCTCTCCAACCCAAACCATTCTGCGATTCTCTGATCAATAGCAGGTTGGTCCTGTCCATTGACTGTATCATCTCTAGCTTTATGGAAAGGAAACCCCAGAGTCTGAGTTACATGGGTCGAAAATAACAAAAAAGACTGAATTGGCCCATTTTTTTCATATTTGACTCAGTACAGTCACTAAAATCCTTTTTCATGTTCTAGCAATTATACTGTCACTGCTAATATTAAAATTTAAAAAAGTTGGCCCCTTCTTATGTTCCAAAATATTTTTCTTGTTACTTTTTTACCATATTATTTGTAAATTAAAGCAGAACTTTACAAAAGTCACAACTTCTTCTCAGATAGAAGAGATTGTACCTAGAAAGCGGATTTGCCTCTTTTCTTCTATCTTTTTTTACATCTCCACTATCTCACCCATTAAATAAAAATATTAAACACAATGTTATATATTAAATATAATCACTTTTGAAATAAAAATGCACCTTGGCTGTGTCTGTAAACAGAATTAATCTTCAAGGTTAAAACATTTTCTGTCCATATATGATCATAAATTCGTATTTTAAAATCCTGCCACTACAACTGTCCTATGAAAAAGAATACTTAGGACACCACAGCATGAGCGCAGCCATTGAAAAAAATTACCACTTCCAATGGTAACTAAGTATAACTAAGCACTTATTATTTCTTAAATCCTTCTATTGTCTGAAAAGTTTTGGTCTGGAAAAGACAGAACAGTCTCCACTGAGCTTTGCTCACCTGTATAATAACTGCAATATTGAAGCAATATTGAAAGCAGAATGGTTTAACATACACTTTCTGTATTTGAGGCATAACACCAGCAAGCAGATCCAGTCACTCAATGTTACAAGACTACAGATACTCTAACATAAGACTCAAAACTACATCTTCATAAAAGGTTTTAAAGGATACTACAAAGCAATTATTTACAAAACAGCAATTATAAAAGAAGATAGTCGATGCAAGTTTAAACCATAACATACATCAAAGACAGTAAAAGTTACAGATCTCAAAATAAGGAGTAGTAGTCATGAAGATCCTTTAATATTAGTTTATAAAACTCAGATCATCATCTAAAATTTGTCCAGCAACACTTATCCTGGGAAGGCTCAACATGAAGCTATGTGGGAAAGGAAGGAAGGAAAATGAGCACACTTACATTTGATAACCAAGGGAGACCAAAATAAACCCCTTACCTGCACATCTGCATACAAAATTGTTCAACTGCAAGCACATTTACACTGACCTGTGAACCAGGCAAAATCCCACAACAGGGTGACCTAAGGAGCCCCCAGGAACACAGTCTGGATTTCCCAGAGTGACTCAGAGAAAGGACAACTGCGTTGGTGTAGTGTTTTGCCAACCTAACCCTTCCCAAGCCCACTTCCAGAACATGGCATCGAGGAAGGTCAACCTGCAGCTAAAATGTCAATTTGCATTCAATTTATCAGGAAGCATTATGCTGCAACAGGATGGATGGACAATCTGCTGATCTCAGTCAGTGAGGCAGCATTGTGTACAGAGATTCAAAATCAAATCATGCATTTTGAAAGGAAGGTTGTCCTTGTGTGTTGATGTAATGCATTTGCTCCAGTACGAAAACCTACAGAAACATTTTCTTCTCTGTTTTTGTGGAAGTTAGAAGTTATCTAAACACAGCATACATACTTTTAACTTTCTAATTAAGAGTCATTCATAAATGTAACCAAAGATCAGAATGATGCCATGGGTAAAGATCATTCAAATAGACTTAGAACATCCACATGCCTTTCTGTGTTATAGGTAACATACTACTAATATAAATAGCAACCTATCACTTCTTCCCTTAATTACATAGGAAGGGCTCTGTTCATAGACCAAATCACTGGATTTCACTGTCAGTGACAATATTTATACACCTTCCAAAGCTCTGCTTAAGTAGTACAACCAGCAGCTTTATGTAACGTTGAATAGCTATGGAGATTGCAAAAATAAATATACCCTTTCCATGACAATTTGTATCACTGGCTTTCTCTTACATGTGCTGGAATATGCAGTTTTTGAAAAGCCCTCCAAGAGGAAGACTGAAAAAAAAATTCTCCTATTAGTTCTTAAAAAGAAAGTAACAGTTGACAGCTATAAGTGAAAGTGTTGTATTATTTCCACCCTTGTGGAATTAGAAGTAGAACTAGGAAGATTCTTATGTCATTTATTTAGTGCTTCTTTTCCTCTAGAAATTCTTTTAAAATTTACCTGACATATTTTAAGTTACACTATAAATGTGGTACTCCAGGTAAGCGTAATACTGAATTCTAACTATATATACATACACTGGAAGTTAGAAACATAACTTAAGACAACAGCAACACAGGCTAATCTACCAGCTAATATGCCTGACACTGACCTTGGAAGCCTATTTCCTGGTAGGGATTAATTCTGCACACAAAATCCTCTACCAAATCCACAATCATCCTTAACTCCTTAGACCTACTGTGGACCAGCAGATTGGACTGGACAATCTCCTGAGGTACACACCAACCTTAGTTATCCTCTGCCAGTTCATCCATGTCATAGGATTTGCTGTCCTTGTTCACAGTATTGTAATTTCTGTCAAAGTAACTATTTAATGACACCCTAACTACTTAATGACTTACAGTTCTAGAATCCATAGAAACAAAGAAACTTTATCAAACTTATTCTTTGTCCCTTAAAAGTATGTGTTAATATTGACATAACCTTAAAAATCCTCTGGCATCCAGCAAGAGGAATCCCTGTAATGATAAGAAAACAACAAGAAGTTACCTACAGAGATCACAGATCTGCAAAAATAACTTGGCACAGAATGGATTCTTTCACAATCAGATATAAAAAAACCCAAAGCTTATTTTTTTAATAACAGAGTTCAAAACATAAAGAATTACAAATAATTAATTATGCCTCCTGAAAGTTTTCAGATTCTTCAAGCGTCTGGAAGGTCTAAGTGCAAAACCCAGAAATGCCAGAATAAAATACTACAGAAACCGATTTGCAGTTCTATTGACTGTAGGTTCTGGCATAACTATCACAGCTAACAACGAGAAAAAAAAAAAAAAAAAAAAAAAAAAAAAAAAAAAAAAAAAAAAAAAAAAAAAAAAGAGAATGGCAGTTAATTGTGCCACGAGTTATCGGGAAAGGTCACCAGGATATCAAAAGGCAAAAAGGTAGGCAGGCTAAACACTCAGCTTGGCAGAACCAAGAGATCTGGCTTCTAACCTATAAAATCAAGCATTACACTTCAAGAAAACCTATCAAAAAACACCCAGAAAGCAAGGCATAATCATCCAACTCTGCTGGGGTGGGGTTAAACAAGCAAAAAAACCACTTACAGAAGATGAATACTATGACAAAGACTAAGTTTCAGACAAATCAAGGGTTAAACTTCATCTCACTCAACTTCTAAAAAAGGAACAACTTTGGAAAAGTTCCATTTAAGAGCAAAAACTTCCGTATCAGATCAGACTAATGACATATGCAGATAGCAGCAGCCAGTACCAAATGTCTTCAAAAGAACTTGCTGTACAAATATCTATCTGGCCCATTGCAGAGCTTTTCATCCTGGATTTCAAACATAACATTTCTATTCCTTCCTTTAAAAAGGGTATTACATGGCTACAGGCATCCATAACTCTTCTATCTTAAGCTCTTGCATTTATTTTATTTTTATGGAAGAAATACTACAAGCATAATTATGAGAATATGCAGCACAAATAACTTAATTCTTAGGTCTCTATTCAATACTCTCTTCACACAAGAGCAAAAGGTCACCTTTTCTTATTTAGTTTTTATACATATATGAGATATTGTATGTTTTCTGTATTCAAGACTTTCTGTAATAAATAGTTTCAACGCATTTGAATTATCATGTGAAAACTAAAACTAAGCAACATATTCCCACTGGGGAAAACTTACTTTAATAGTAGTGCAATACTGTCAGTACTTTTTGTATTTAGTTACAAGTTTTTCTATTTTACACTATCAGGACATTTGCAATTGAGCCCATCTCACCTGCAATTCTTCAGTCTCTCCAATGGTTGGTTAGTGTTATTTTATAATCCAGAAGTTCTATGAATAGCATATATTTCCCTTCACTACAGTTCAACTATCAATATTGTAATGCTCCTTAGCTCTGCAATGATCTTATAAATTCCTCATGCCCTAAACTACTCTTGAGTACTCCCTGTACTTTTTATGTTTATTTTTTACAAAAGTGAAAAAAAAAAAAAAAAAAAAAAAGAGAAAAGAAAAAAGGTCAGGTCATACTCCTGCTAGCATTTTCTGTGTTTTTCCACTCAACTACAGTGTTACTACAGGATTTTGGACTTTCTATTTTAAGCCTGCTAGAAGTTCATAATTTATTTATACTTTCTCAAGACTGAAATAAACTCTACGGCATTGCTCAATCACACACAAGTCTGGTACAACACAACAGGAAAATTGTATCCAATTAATTGTCTGGCTCCAGCACAATGATTTTCCTTTTCAAGGAGGAAACTATTCTGGGCTTCTGGCAGAGAGGTATGTCTTCCTGCAAGATGGTACAGTCCAATCCATCTCTCTGCCTGATGTTCCCACTCCTAGAGCCGACTGAAAAAACACTTGCCTATAATCAACAAAAATGTGACGATGCTGAGCCTTCTTCCAACAATTCTGCCACAAGCAGAAATGTTTCTGGAAAGGCAGACAAGTTTAATGCATGGAACATTAATGCATGGTCACAGCAAGATCTAACAAAATTTTTGGATAATCCAAGCTCTCAGCAAGTTAGTAAAATTTACAGGAAGCAAGTATTGATGTGATTCAAAAGAAAACCCAGAGATAACAGTCATATAATTTAGCATCAATAGACTGTAAAATTGCTAGCTACAGGGATGGAGACAGCATTCTTATTTCCTTTTCACTGTCCTGGTTCAACAAACACTAATCACTTTCACTTTATATTATCTATTAAAAGAAATTACAAAACCTCAAATACAACAGAACAGCTAAGTATGTATCAACACATTTTGCAGAATTCTAGCTAGATCAGACTCAAATCAACATAATCAAAGTAGCACAGTGACACAGACACTCCTCACCCACATGGCCCTCTACAGCATACATAAATTCAATTACTTTCATTAGATAAATAAGCAAATGAAGCTCTCATATTCATTTAAAAAATGAGAAAATAAAACCAAATCAAAGTATTTCTCCAGTGCCATGTAAATCCACCTGCAAATGATCACTGGATTGCCCAACTAACATATAAAAAAGTAAAAATCAAGAACACTTTATATAATCAAAGTGTAGAGAAGCAAGGTTTTGCATTTATAAGCCTGGGACCAGGAGCAAACCAAAACCATCTCAGAAGAGATCTAACACATTTACTGGCCTTCATTCTGGCTAAGTAACCTAATTCATTTGAGGATTGTAAAAAAATCATTGCAAATACAAAAGGGATTTTTGTTTGTTTTTAAAAACTAATCAATGTGTTGGTGCTCCCGGCTCTGGATAGATGCATCATGCCTATAATGGATCAGTTCCAAGAATCACAGTATTAACTCTGTAGCAGTGGCTCTAGATGGTACCTCTGCAGGGAAATCCTTGTCAGCACTGACTTACCTCTCCTATAAATGGCTGTCTGCACTCCTACACTGGCTCCTGAAACCATGGTACTGAAGCTCGTAGAAAGCAAGAGCTCCCTATCCCATACTATTCTCATGATCATATCAGTATAAAATTAGATGGTTCATTCAGGGTGAAAAGCACTTACATAAAATTATTAACAAGTGTATGTAAGGGCTGCCTGACATGACCACCTTACCAGAAGCATCTAAGCACTGAAGTTTCACCTTAGTGCATTACAGTGAATCCCAGGTCAGTCCCCCAGGGCACTTGGAACAAACATTCAACTTTTGGAAGATAGTGCAGAATGTAAGCACACAGCAACACCAAGAGTACTGAAAAATAAAGCACCTGTTCATTTCTCAGACAACAATCCTAACAGAAAGTTGAAAAGATATAATAGAGAAAAAAACAAATAACAGACACGGTATCTATCAAAATAAGTGCTATTGATACATGAGAAACTAAACATCCTTTACACAGATCAACACTAAATAGGCCAGAGTATCACACAGGATTTTATTTTGGAAGCAGTAGGAAATAATCACCCAGTAAAACCCTGCAATTCCAAATACCATTTTTCATATCCCACTTAGTTTTTTTAAGATAAATTTACTAAAATACTTCTAACAAACAGAACGTCCAAAGAAAATGTTCTGTACTTTCCTGAATCATGCCAAGTTCTGGATATCCACAAAAAATTTTATGTAATGTTAAGTAACATATTTCCTCTTTGCAAATCTTGTTTGCTTTCTTTCATATCAATTTATTTGTATCCCTAGTACAATACAGAAAAAACCCCCACCTAATCTCAATGCCTGTTTGTCAATGTATTTATTGCATTAGTGGTCCAAAATTAGATGCAGTGTGCTAGACAGGGTCTAATAAGCCGCAAGGGGTTCTTCCTTTCCAAGTGCAGTCTCTGTGTTGGTCCTGAGCTCCTGTCTGCCATTCACTCAGCATGGCCAGGTCCCTATGCTTGAGCAGATCAACTCACCTCCACCACACCAACACTCACAGGCTTGGTGTCATCCCAAACATGACCAGAGTAAACTTCAGTGTCCTTCACATCACGTTAAAATGGCTGTACCTTTGGGCTGGTTGTTTTGAGTTGTTGGGGTTTGGTATGATCGACTGGGCTTGGGTTTCCTTATTGGATTTTCATTTGGTTCTTTTGGGGTTTGGTTTTTGATGATTTTACTGGGGGCGGACAGGGAAAATCTGTTTTGTGGTCTTTTTCTTTAAACAGGGTACTCCCTGCAGGAAGTATTTTGTATTATTTTTATCTCCGAGATTTTAAGTCGAGAAGCTATAATGCACAGCTTTAATGAATTTAATTTACTATTACAGGGACTATGGATTTCAATATACTAGTTAGCATTTCCATCACCAAGATATGAATGTGCTCAATTCAATTCATATCCACTTGGAATTAAATTAAAACAATAGCCTTAGCTACCATTAACACATCAACTTGTGCTTGCACTTTCTTTTTTCAGTTATTAAAAATGAAATTTTTAAATTAAAATTTTTCACACTTTTTCAGAGTCTTTGGTAAATTGTGGCAATGAATTCCCTGTAAAAGGTACTTATAATACCAACTCACAACAATCTCAGGCACTGAGTAATTCCAGATTTTGAAAGTCTGGATATCTGTCGGAAGCTTCAGATTTCTACCAAAAGCTTCTACAACATCTGTTAGAAGCATTCAGCCTGGAAGTCACAAATAAATTCTCAAAGATCTTCCATTTGTTTATTTTTAGAAATGAAGACAAAACCCAACACATCAATTTTAAGATTATTTCAGTAACAAAATTTTTAAGAGTTTCTTCCCATATGCAGCAATTTGAGCTGAACAAACACATTCAGATTTTCTGAACTATAACCCACTTTTTCTTTTGCTTTGATTCACATTTTTTGGAACACTCCATGATCAGCACATCTACTTCCTACATATCTAGTGAGTCACTTTTTCAGGCACCTCTAAAAAAAGATGATTCGTTAACTCGTAATTACTAAAAAAAAAAAAATCAAAATTAATTCCAATCATAATATTCTAATGTTATCACTGCATGAAAAATACACTAGTTAATTAGGAGTTATTATGCTGTATCTACAAAGACAGGCAGGAAGAGGCATTGCACTGGTTGTCTACAAAAATGTTACTATGCATAGAAAAAGTCCAAGTACAGATAATCTCCTCCTGCCTTTATCATACACATATTTAGGCTTATGGATTATGTTTAAAATATTTTTAAAAGCAAATCCAACTTTAAGTACCTTCTTTTAATTGCTTTGTATTGGTGATCTTGAAAACTCATTTGATTTTCATCCTTAATAATGCTGGTGTTACATAGACATTATTTCCCTGGGCAAATAACTTCTTCCACACATAATTAAATTGCCTTTATACAAAGTAAATATTCACACATTTCTACTGTAAGTAACATGTTATCTTCAGCTTGGTCTACTTATGTGACATATTTCAGCTTATACCCTCCTCTGCCTTTGGAAAAAAATTCCGTACTACTTTTCTTGGCTTTGCTTACTGATGCTCCCTCTCTTCAGGTTCTACCCCTATTTACAGATAATACTGACAAAATTGTTTACAGAATATGTAGTAAACAGGATCACTCACACAATTCACTAAACGAAATAAAACTCCAAACCCTCAGGGAAAAAAAAAAAAAAAAAAAAAGAGTATAACTGAAAGGCAGCTCAAGAGGCTGCACAGAGACTGGACTGAGTGACTGGTAATTCCTGAAATTGGTATTGCCAAAGTCCACAAGTTATGAAACTGTAGTCCCAGATCATTCACGAACTATTTTGAAATAACTGAAGGTTTTTCTCATTACTAAATTAATATTTGAAGGTATTTCATCTTTTGAAAAACCCAGAACTGATAAATGTTCTATATATAAGCTTCTAAAAATGCTTACAAATACTCTGACAAAGAATTTGTGCAGGTTTAAATATAGGTCATTGATAGGATAATGACAATTTCCTAAATGAGATATGTTTATTAGCAGTTATGTAAACAATGATGATAGATGCTCCTGCTTGTAAATGTTCTGGCAGAGTTTAATGTTTTTGTTTGTATTTTGAAAATATCACAGAATTTTTTAAAGTAGTACTTGTGATTCAAGATCAAGCTTGTATTTATCACTATGTTCTACCTGCTATTTCACAACAGCATTTGATATCCACTGTCTCTAATGGTGCATTTTCTCTCCCCACCGTCTCACAATTTACCATTCAGATATTCAACCAGATGAAAAGCCAGTCTATAGAGCCAACAACCAACCACAGAATCTGAAATTCTCCTCACCGCTATACCCATGCTTTAAACCTTTTACAACACCACATCTAACATGCAATAGGAATGGATTCCAGGGCATGACCTCAAACTCAATCACTAGTTGTTTACCATGGCTACAGATGCCCACCTTGGAAATTTCCATCAAACCTCTGTCAAATCGTTACCTGATGTTATCTCGAGAACTATCAAATACAATCCTCTTATTTACTACTAATTTGCTATTTTCAAATAGATAAATGAGTAATCATATAAAATATTTACCTATATTAGAGAAGCCAAAGCTAACTGAAATTTGAAAACAAACAGAAATTCTCACAGCTGATGGTTTTTGAAGCTTGTCTATCAGTTAGCAGACTTGCTCAACGCTCATTGCTTTGTCAAATTAACCACCTTGAATATGACAAACTATCTGTAACCATAATAGAGCATGTGAGGGTCTTAAAATCTTAATAAGAAGTCATAAGAAATGCTGAAAAAAGCTATATGCATAATATTTCCTAATTTAAAAACGGCGCAATAAATTGGAATATTTTACTTTGTTGAATCAAACAAGAAAGGTTAAAGACTAAGATTAAACTGAAAGTATTTCAATCACTTAAATTTTCTAGACTCCAAGAATGCACATCACATACACAACAGTGCCAAAGCAAGATGCTTAATGAAACATTTAATACAGATAGCAGTTAGCACAATTACCTGCAGGTAACTTGAAAGCCATGCCATAATCCAGCCTTAAGAAATTAAACGCTTGTCTTGTCCTATCATGTCCAAGTATTGCATAACACAGGATAGTTAATAATGGAAGGTTTAAGAACTTTGACTGCATTGTACTGCTCCTCACGCTGTGTCATACTACTGAAAAAATCTGCATGAATTACAGACCACGTTATTCTTAAAATCCAGAGCTACACTGACTGCATTTCACAGAAGGACTTGGCATGAAGCTATAAACCAGCAGACTTAGAACATGTTAAGTTTTAGGGCATAACATCAATATATTTGGAAAAAAACCAGAGTGCTGACCAACGGTAGCCTGCCCTTTGTTAATATTTCGCTGGATATTTAAAATTAACTTGACAGTCATTAAGTAAAACAACTTGACTTGTCCCAGTTCAATCCCTAGTGGACAAAACACGCACTACAGGACCCCTCAACTTGGCTTAAGACTGCCAGACTTGTGAGACAAACAGTTAAGAACACAGGATGTATTTTAAAACCATTTTCACTAACAATAAGACTATATCATGCATGTCACCCATTACACTCCTGTTGCCAGTAACAAACCTTCCATCAGAACCAAATAAAATACTCCTCAAAATTTCAAAAGGGCACGTAGAGTGCCAAACAAGCACAGTATCTTTTTAAAATCCATTTTTCAATGCTCCTCACGATCAATTTCCATACACCAATAAAACAGTAATTTCTCTGTGTTTGAAAGCAATACTATTACATCATTATATCGATAGTGTGCTTTCACATTTGTATGACTCGCCTCAAAATCACCTATTTCCAGTAATAAATAAGACACATGCAAGCCTTTCAGCACTCCAACCACTTTCAACTGTTGGGTTTATATACTTTTCATAATATTCAAGGTTTCTGCTTAGTAAGAAACTACCAACTTACCTGGAAAGTTACCACTTTAAAACAAACCTTACTCCTGCCCTATGCAACCATATTTACTATAGCAAAACCAGAGTGGTCTGCAATCTACAGGGACTTGCTAAAACAAATGTGTGTTGCAGTGTTTTTACACAAACATCTTACCTTGCCTGTCTTGTGATCAAACCAGACAAGAGCATGGTTCCTGGACAGCACCTTGCAGTCAAATGTGGCATTGTTCTGGGCTGGCCGGCAGCGAGCCACGGAGCGGCCGATCTTGACAGGCTCGTCCAGGTAGACATGACGCTCCTGAAACGGGTGGGAGTTCGGGCGGCAAGTGAAGATGGCCAAGGCTGAAGGCATCGAGGACAGATTGTGGTTGCCACACCAACCAGAGATGAAGAGAGCCTCTTCTGATGCAGACTGTCCTTCACAATTTTTAAAACACCTCCACAGCAACTTTATATTAAAGCAGGACAAATATTAACGTATGAGAGGCCTAACAACTCATTGTTTCAGTGTGTAAACTAATTCTGGCAATAATCCAGTGAAAAAGTCCCATTATGTCTTTTAATAATATCAGCAGTGGCCCAAAAAAAGTCTAAAACGTACAACTTTCAATCCATCCTCCTCTGGAAGAACATGAATAAGCATCTGATTCCTTCAGAGAGAAGCAAAGGCCCCGTGAAAGGAGGATACAATATCTTAAATCCAAGTGGATGAGTCATACAAGTACTTTTGTTTGTAATCTCAACTGCCTTCTTTCCCCCTCCTCTTCCGTAAACAACTCTGACCAAAAGTCTGACCAATGCAACATGGAAGCTACGAAAGATTTAGGGAAGGGGGAATGAAGGAGAAAAATCAGCGTCCTCTCACACACGGCACAGATCAGGAATTGGAAGGTGAATACAAAGCCCTCGCTCCACAACAAGGACCTACTGGTTCACCTAGTAATCCGCATTTCACCATCTTCATGTGTTAAACCCCAGCAGAATAGGTGGTCCTCCACTTTGGAAGGAGTGCGAGAGCTACACTGTTTTTCTCCCCTACACCAGATAAACCTGAACTGGTCTACAGCTTCAGGGAGCCGCTCAGATAAGGAACTTGATAAGGCATGGAGAGGCTCCCAACTCTCCTTCTCCCGGGGACAAACCAACGCGTGCGAAGGGTTCTTGGGGCCGGCCTGCGAGGTCCCCTTACAGGTCGCTCCCCGGCGGTGGCTCTGGCTGGCGGCGGTGTCGGTGTGCGTCCCTCGGACGGCGGCTCCGCAGGGACGGGTAGCGGGGGCTGCCCCGGGAAGTCCCCGCCAGGAGCCCCCGGCGCGGGGCGCGGCGGCGGCTCCGCTCAGCCCCTCCGCAGGTGGATGCGCATGAGGCAGGCCCACTGCGCACCCCCGCGCTCTCCGCCCGCCCCGCGCGGCTCCGCTGCCCTGGCGGCGGGAGAGGCCTGGCGGCCGGGCCCAGGCGCTCCCGCTCGGTCGCTCTGCCGCTCAAGAGGCCACTGGCCACGGGAAGTTTCCTCCAACCTGTGGGGCCCAAAACAAACTGTGTCAGACGCGTTCCTCAGCGCGTCTCCTTGCGTCTCCTCGGCCCCGTGGGCGGCACGGGGCGCGCCCCGCTCCCCCCTTACCTTGCGCGCAGCCGCCGCCATAGCGCCTGGAGCCCTTCCCGGTGTGGCCGCGGCAGCGGGGCCGGGCGGGGCGGGGCCGGGGGCGGGCAGCGTGCGCACCGGCGGATCCCGCGCATGCGCCTTGCGCTCGGTGAGGCTGCGGCACGGGCGGGCCCCGCCCCGCTCCGGGCGCGCGGGCAAGGGGCAGTGGGATAGGCCGGGAGGGGAGCAGGGGTGCTGCTCCTTCGGGAACGGCGCGGCTGCGACGTGTTAGCACGGGGCAGGTCGCTGAGGTGAGTGAGCCCCGGCTCCGTGCCGCCACTTTGCTCTCGCTGTTCTCAGCTCTGGGAGGGAGGGAGCGAGCGGGGCCCATCAGCCCTTATAAGTAAGGGGAAGGGAATGGCCTGAAGTTGTGTCGGGGGAGGTTTAGCTTGGACTTTAGGCTTTTCACCCAGAGGGTGGTCGAGCACTGGAATAGGCTCCCCAGGGAAGTAGTCATGGCCCCAAGACTGCCAGTTCACAAACCTTTTGGACAGCGCTCTCAGGCACACGGTGGGATTCTCGGGGCTCTCTGTGCAGGGCCAGGAGTCGGACTCGGTGGACACGGTGGACATTCCATTATGCAGAGCTGATTCCAACTCAGAATATTCTGTGATTCTGTGAAGGTACGGAGCTCAGAGGAGTAGCTGAGATGACTCGTTCTCAGCAGAGCTTACATTACAAACTGCAGGAGTCTCCTGAACTCCCTCCTGCTTTCCGTGTGCGTGTCTGGTCGTTTTATGATCTCAGACTAAAAACCTAGGAAGCCGCAGTGTGGTTTGATGTATCCTGGGGCAGGGGGAATCTGGCCGTGTTTGCCATGTCTTGTTGCATGTTGGCAGCTGGAGCAGGGGGACTCTTGGAGCAGTGGCTGCAGGAACAGAACCGAGATGGCGTCACTGGTGCTTCCTTCAGTACGGCATGGAATATCATCCAAGGTCGTATTTATGCCTGTTTTCTAGAAGCCAAGGAAAGGTCACTTGTCAAGATCATATGGTAGGCTGGTGCTGAACGAGTCTCTCCAGACCAAATACATTTTTAACTACGTCATTCGCTGTAAAGCAAACAAGTGGAAGCTGTTGATACAAGATAGAAATTGGGGTTGTGCCAGCACCATAATTACCCTGTGACAGGGTGTTAGGATTAGGGATGTGGGAGATGGCAGAAAGAGCTGGGAACCATGGAGGACAGGAGCAGAGCTGGGCCAGGCACTTCAGCAGTGGATGAGAGGAAAAGCAGCAATCAAGGTAAAGCACTGCAGTGTATGAGACAAAGCAAGATTGGTGCATTCTTAGTTGTAGCATAGTAAAATCTAAGGGCTGTCTTCATTTTTTTCCCTTTCTTTTTGACCACACTGTCATTTGAAGAAGAGAGATTGATTCATAACAGGCTAGTTTTCTTCCAACAATACAGTGAGAAAAAGACAGCAAAACCAGACTGCAGCATCTGTGTTTGAAACAGAAAAATGAAATCCAAGGTTAAAGACAAGTCTGATTTTGTGAAGACAAAAACAAACAACTGATCAGTGGAACCTTTAGAACTGTTTATCCATAGTTTTAATTTCCTTGACAGGGGAAAAAAATGCCTAGCGCATCACTTCACGGCTTTCATCAGCTTATGATTGTACTACTCTGATAAATATAATCATAGTTTGCTTTTTCTAATATTTTAATAAGTGGAAATTTGGTGTGGCTGTTGCTTGCAGCACACAAGGTGCCATGACTAATCAAAGGGAGACGGAAAGGTATGAAAAGAAGATGGAGAAAGTGAGAATAAATTTAAGTCCATTAGGAGTTACATTTGAGGGAATGAGTTGCAAAAGTGGAAATAACTGAGAGCGCTTTGGAATTGCAAATGTAAAAAGTGGGGACAAAGGGCACTACAGGTACTTTTTGGAATGAAAATAATGTTTCTGAGAGTATTTTTTATATTTTTCTGTGCATGTTTAATGGAGAAAGGAGACTGAAAATAAAATTAGAGATTAAAAAATCCATTACCATCTATAGGGCCTAAGAGAATCAGGTAAAATAATAAACTGAGTAGTGGATACCTTTTACTGATGTTTTAAGTATTTATAATAACATAATAATAATAATAAAATATAACTGTGTCATTTAAAGTGTAAGCCACTGGTGTATTTTTTCCTGAACCTTTCTTCATCCCTGGAGAAATCCCACTCTGACAGTCTCATGGGGAAGCAATGGTATGTGCCAGCTGCCTTTCTAGTTCTCTTTGGTGCTGCCAAATGGCTCATGTAACAACTGAGCTGTACTCACTGCTCATCGAGGTTATTAATTTGACCCACCCTTCTCTGCATGGGTGCCAGCTCTCAGTGGAGCTGTGTGTGTAGCTATCCCTCAGGCTTTTAAACTCCTATTTCAAATTGCCTGATGAGTTCAGAAGTTATCGGGGGCAGAATCACAGGCTAAGATGAAAATACAGAAAGCAGTTGTATTCTGAAATGAGGATACAGTTATTATGTGGGTATTTCATGAGATGTCTGCTGCTAACCAAAAAGTGTCTGTCCAAGAGCTGTGGAAAGCAGCAGGTGGATAAGGAGTTCGGTATGAAGTGCTCGGCCACTATGCTGTGCTCGGAGGAGGAGGGAGGAAGTGTCAGCTCGTTTCTGCAAACGCTGTCACACAGATGAAGTAGGCAGAGCACCTTGCAGACATGTTAGGTAAGGGCAGTAGGAGCCCACTGTATCCATCCTTTTATTGGGCAGGAAGTCCATGAAAATGTTATGATAGCCATCAGGAGCCTGCTCCATAGCCATCTTGGATAAGGGAAAGGGAGCGGAGGGAACTGTCCCTGTCACATTTGTCCCCTAAAGGGCTGGTGTCTGTTTCAAGAGGATGAAATGCAGCTGAGATATAGTTCATATGCATACCTGAAAAACATCTGGATTTTGGCTTGAGTGTGTTGAATTCTTAGTGACTTGATGAAAAATGAGATTTTCTGCTGAAGGAAGCCTATCATGAATTCTGAGCTAACTGTAACCAACTCAGAAAGAAAAACACAAGGCAGCATTATAGGCAAATCAGTGCCAAATTTCTGACTACTGTGTAATGATGATCTAAAAAGCTTACAAAATAAGTAATATATATCAGACTGAGTTTTCAATGCAGAGGTATGAACCAGTTCCTCAGATGCTGATTCCAGGGAAATCGTTACATTTGAAATGACTGAGGCATGCTGCATAGCAACACAGTTTCAAATGTAAAAATTAAGATGCAAACTGATAATGAAAGCAGAGTAAACAGGTAAGGAGAAAGTTGGAGGAGCAGTTTTCTACTGTGTTCTCATCCCTGAAACTCGTTAATCAACAGTTTATTCAGTCAGTTTTGTACTGATTTTCAGAAATACAGCAAAATTCCATGTATAATTGCCATACCATATTTAAAATACTACAGTCTAAGAAGGCATTTATTGCTGTATAGAACAGTGTCGAAGTGTAAAGCAAAGTTTGAGCTGTTACTTACATCCTTATGTATCTTTTGCAAAACAAACTTGCCTCAGAAGTAGCTTCTAAAATATTCTGAACCAAGCTGTCAAATAGTAAGGAACTGCTTTAGAGATGTATTCTCCAGTGTTAAAAAGATTGATTCTAATTATCACCCTGGATTTAGTGAAGGGGGTCACACTTTTTTTTATTTTAGTGCTATTATTGTTCTTTAGTTTCAGACTTATTTTGTGTTCATGATCTTTTAACACTCTGACTAGCTATGTAAAGAACAAGTGCATTATCTTTCAGCATTAATTTTGAAAGAGTAAGCAACTCTACCAGTTTAATCCTCTCTTGTCAGGTAGGTTCTCCATTAATTCCATTTTCTTGCTGATCCTTCCCTGCTCCTCTTTCTGGTTTGCATTTAAAAAAGATACTTGTATCCAGTATACAAATGAGTGTCTTACCAACATAACATTTACATTTGTGTAATATATGTAGTAAGCCTATATGTAATGTAATAAATATGAGTATTTTATACAATGATTTAAAATATTTATGATGTGCTGTATATCCTGTTGATAATACATGCATTTGGTATATATACATAAGTATAATGTAACATGCATACCATTAGTACATGTTATGCTAATATACAGCTAATTTTACATGCAGTGTTTTTTCATTTCAAATTAAATCAGGCAAGTTGAAGTATCTGGCACTTTCACTGCTTTATCTTTATAGCAGACCATTGTCATCATATGACAAGCTCCTATTTGCTTTCTACTAATATATCAATTTAACAGTCAATAGTGACTTTTTGAAAGGTTTGATGTTTTCTGTGGCTGTTTGAAAAATGGAAAAAATGCTTTAAAATTATTATGACTTTTGTGTGTGTGTGTTTATTTGTTTTAAATGAATGTATGTATTAGACCAAATGTAATTTTCAAGTACGAATAAAATACTGCTTTAAAATGAAATCTTGAGGGATGGAGGGGAAGGTGAGATGAGCAGATGACGTTTATGCAGTTCGTCGGTTTTACACTGTGCATGTGAGCAGTCTGCACAGTCACTCCCTGCTGAAGCTGATGGAACCTGGCCAGCCAGCAGCCAACAGAACAATTTGCTGCTACCTGATAGAAAGCATCCTGCTGAGAGACACAGGACAGAGCCATGGAGATCACAGCTGTAGGAGCAAGATAGAGCTTGGAAGAAAGCAAGGAAGGCTCAAACACTGAACAGTTGTGGATCTTTAGAACCCATCTGTCTCACATAGGTCTTTTCTCATTTTTATTCCAGCAACTGACATCACAGGGCACGTTTTTTCTAGAAGTCTCTCTTGTCCAAACCCTTCCAGATATTAACGAATGGCCGTATTTCTGCAAAATAAGGCAGTTACTGGAGATTTGTAAGGGCACATTCTGTATGCAGAGCTCTAGTGTTTTATGAGGCTTTATTGCAAATTGTAGCAAAATGCTCTCAGTTAATAGGTTCCCAACTCTGAAGTCTGTCTTTTGTCCTGCATTGATACTTTTTGAAGAAGAAAGCAGTCTCAGATGTTTCTAAGTGTTACAATACATGTAGAAATATTTTTCTTTCTCAACTGGAGAAGATAATCACGTTTTATCAAAACTAAAATTATTTAAAATGGCTAAGTGAAAAATCTTTCTGAAGCAATGTTTCCCTAATTATTGGAAACATTTCCAGTAGGTAAGAATTCTTTCTTCTGTACTTCTTTATCAGCGATTGCATGTCTGTTCTCTTAACTATCTCCTGCCAAGAGATTATTTGTTAAGCATCCAGTGGTATTAATTTTCTGTTTAATAAAATGAGCAGCGTGTATCACTCTTACTAAATACTTTATTCTTATTATTTCGCATAGATACACTTAAACTTTTTATTCACATGAAAGCTTAAAAATAGGGGCCAGCGAAAACTAGAAGGACATGCATGATGCTAATAGCTAAAAATTTTGATTTGCCCATGACAGCAAGAATGTAAACAAGGGAAGGCTTGTAAGAAGCAGTGACATGGAATCTTTTCTTAAACCAAGTGATTAAAGCTTTTGGCCAGGCCATTTCAGTTCTTAAATGGAAACAGCAAATGAAATGCCACTGCGACTCACTCCACTGAGTAGGACTTGATTAAGCTTAGTCTTAGTCATGTCTTTTTGTCGAGAGTAATCTTTTACAGAATTCAGGAGTTAACTACTTTAAAAATCTCTGAGTCTTACATGGTGTCACTGTAAAATACCTGAAGGAGCTGGAGACAGCGAGAACCTTGCCATGGAGCCCTGCCCTAGGCTGCACACTGCAGAACCCTATTCCTATCTCAGTTTGTATCTAACATTCATTTTGCTACTAATGGTTTATGATAACTGAAGGCCACTGTATGTCAAATTATTACCATGATAATTTTGTGTATTATAATTTTGTCTGAGTTATATGTTTGTTCATTATTTGTCTAGAAAATTACTCCGATGATCAAAGCATGCTTTAATTTAATTTCTAGCAGTTTGCTTTTGATAGATAAACAGATGCTGTTAATGGGCCTTAAGGAAACAGTGCATCTAAGGAGTCATACATTTTCTTTTAAGTATGTATAGATGTATTACCTTGGTTTTAATATTTTCAGCTCCTGTTCTGGAGAAAAAAATGGCATATAGTGATTCAGGTAGCAGGCCATCTACACCTACTGCTGCTGAAGCTGTTCTAGTAGCGTCAACCAAAAGTCTAGTGGAAAAATTAAAAGGTCAGGAGTTTGGGGGGAGGGGGTGTGTGCATGGGGGTTTTTTTTGGTTGGTTGGTTTTTTGTTTGTTTTTTGGTTGTGGTGGGGTTGTGGGTTGTTGGGTTTTTTTGTTTTGTTTTTATTTTTGTTAAGTAAAGTAGCTATTTAGCACTTTTAACTCTACTAAATGTTTCATAATGAAATATAAATAGCTGTTGGACAGTGCTAAAAGAATATTTGAAAGCTCTTACATTATTAAAGAGCTTGGGCTTTGGCTAAAGCACTACAAGAGGGTTTAAGAGATTTGGATGCTTTTTTTATTATCCCAGTTTCGTGTCAGTGTGAAGCTGTCCAGCCATCAGCCAGCGGGGTATTTCCTCCTGTGCCGTTCTCAGCGGTGCATAGGACGTGATGGGGACACGCCTGTTAATTACTTGGCGGTCACGTCGGCCCCCAGCAGGTACTGTTACGGACATGCCAAAGAGGAAAAGAAAGCTGATTGATCCGTTGCCTGCAGAGCTGCCCTCGAGAGCACCCCGCACAGCACCAGTGAGGCGGACTTCCCGGGCCGAGTGCGGCGTCTGCAGCCCCGGCAGAGGAGCCGCTTTCCCTGCCCGACCAGCTCCGCCCGCCCGGTGCCCCTTTGGAGGGGCCGGGCCGGGCCGACGGCACCGCAGCCTTTTCCTGGCGGGCCGCGGGGGGGCGCTCCTACCCCGCTCCCGCAGCAATGGTTTGTCCTCTCCTCGGTGCGCGCTTGGCCCCTCCCACTCCGAGCGGCTCCGGGGGGAGCGGGCGGGGCGGCGCGAGTCACCTGACTCCGCGCGGCGGGGCCGGGGTCGGGGCCATGTCGCGGCGGGAGCGGGCCCCGGAGCCGGGGCAGGGCGGTGCCGAGGCGGCTGTACAGGATGTAGAGCCTGCGGAGCCGGAGAGTCCTGACCAGTGCCTGTCGTTGCTGCCCTGGGACCGCTTCTCAGCCTGGCTGCACTGTGTGTGCGTGGTGGGCTTCGACCTGGAGCTGGGCCAGGCCGTGGAGGTACGTGCGGCGGCGCGCGGGGGGCACTCGCCCCGCGGCCTGCGGGCTGCGGCGGGGCCCCGCTGGAATCGGGCGCTTCCTCTGGCCCTGGTGTTGCACAGAGGCGGGGAAAGCCTGGCTGTGCTTGAGGAAACGTGGTTGTGCGGAGCCCCAGAGCGGCGAGCGGCAGCGCCCTGGGTAACCGGCTCGTCTGTCCTGTGTGAGGTTCTCGGGCAGCTTTTCTCGTGGTGCTGCTTGTACTGTCAGGTGGGCGCTTTTAAATGGTTTGCATCACGTCCCGAGATTTGTATGAAGTGCATCGTCGGCTTTCTTTGCATACAAACAGCGCTGATTTCTATGGCATCTAGGTGTTTAAAATGTATGATAACAAGGAGAATGCGAGTGGTCTTCATAATTAACAGCGTTCTCCAGATCGCTGAGGTGTGCAGAAAGGTACTCTACGGGTTTGAAGCGTTTTCCCTTAACACAAAGTGGATGCCGGCCCGTGGCAATGTCACAGCTGCGGCTGTGACTCCCAGCTGTGCCCTCTGTGCAACAGGCAGGGACAGCTGTGGCACTGCTTTGAGAGTGCACGGAGAGCTCACGGTGGTGGGAAATGGAGAGAAGAATTACCGTTCGGGTCAGTTTCACATCCTGTTTCATCCTGTTCACCATGTGACTGCAGCAAACTCTTGGTCTTTAAGGAAAGTGTCTTTTTCTTTCTCTTGCTTTAAAGGGATGCCAGCATAAATGCATGACAGACTGGCCTAAAATTCAACCAATCCAGCTATTATAATATGTAAACTACATAACTGTTGGCCACAGAGAAATGCAGATAAAACCCCAGCATTCTGTGCTAATTATCTGAGTTCTCTTCCCTTGATGTTGTAAGGTGGTGTTAAGAGCAAAGACAAGTATTTCTGTATAACCTGTGACTTGCGTCGCTGTTGTGCTCAGTGGCTGAGGAAACCACAGCCTGTGTCCTGGCTGCAGACTCCTGAGCTGACAGTCATGTTAATTTAACTCAGTGCAGAAAATGAGATGTAAAATGTCTACAGAACTAAGGCCTGTTTTGTTGTGGGGTTTTTTGGGGGTTTGTGTGTTTGTTTCCGATATGTAGCTGCAGGAAGAATAATTGGCTTCAGTTTGTATAGGAATTCTGGGAAGAAACACCTGCTAGTGAGGAGAATGAGTATGGATTCAAGTCTGTATGCCAATCTTCTGACTTAATGTGGATAATTTCAGCATCATTCAGCTACTGAAAGAGTTATATTCAATGTACAGCTGCTCAGCATAAGATAGCAAAGGAAAGTATTAAGAGTTAGAAAAGAGATGGTGATGGGTTTACTACATGCAAAATGCAGGTGTTCACTTGTATCTGCTTTCAGCTTCAGTTGTGCTAACAATGTCTTACACAGCTGGACATCATTTGATAGGAGACTGAGCAGAAAAAATGCCCTGGAGATTTTATGGATGGAGGACAGAAACGTGCTTAGTCAGAGATCAGCCAGTGGGTATATTTGTTGTTTTCTATAGAGTAGGATAGTGTTATCTTATCAGGAGATAAATTTATGTCCATTTAGTAGAACAAGATTAAATGAGATAATGGGATGTTAGCTGTATGGTCAAATGAGGACTCTGCATGAAGCTACTGTTCCTGCATTGAACTTCTGCTCTTTGACTAGGTCCCATCTTTGGAAGCCCTGAAACCTTCTTTGAAACTTAATCCTGGAATTTATGTCAAATTTCCTCTGCTTATAAGCTAGCCACTCATTTCAGTGGAGTGGACTGTTTTGAGGACCTTTTAAGGTGAAATTTAGGTTTCTGATGTTTGTTCCTGTATATTCTATTCCCACTTCCTTGCATAATCACTGATTTCCTACATACTTTCTTTTTTGAAATAGTGGTGCTTCCGCATTTTAGGTTGTGTTGCATCGTTTTTGATTTTTGTCTTGAAAACTTACTATGCGATCTGTTTGATTCTATAAGCATGAAAAGCCATGACTTTGAGTTTCCTTGAGCTTTCACAGTTGTCATTAGGGACTAGTGTTCATCCTCCAAGAGCTGGTAATAATACAGATCGTGTTTTGTGGTTTAATTTTGATTACTCAGCTGAACTTTTGATTGCAACAGATTTCAGACAATAATGTGTGTTTGCTTTAAATGTAAGTCTACTGCATTTTGCATGTACAAGTTAAATCTAAAAGATGTAATCTTGCTGTCCTTTGAGACCTTTTGCACCAAAAATCTCAAGTGCTCTGAACGTACACTCTGACTATACCTTTTCAAATGAATGTGTGTAGTCTCTAAGTGGCATTCAAAATACCTTGTAAAGATGGGTGATAAAGCTTAAAAGCATATGAAGACATAATATTAATAGCTTACAATTGAAAATGTTCTAAAGCTAGGAAGGTGTATTGTTGAGGGTTTTATTGTTAAAATATTTTATGGAAACTTACTGCTTATACCCAGCTTATTTTCAAATAAAATAATACTGCTTTTTTCTTGTAGGTGATATATCCTCCACATTCCAAACTCACAGATAAAGAGGTAAGTCATAGTTGCTGTATATAATTTGGTTTTAGCTTAGGAAATACATAAATATATTATATCTCAGGAAATATAACAGCTTTCTTTTCTCTTCCCTACCCTTTAGAAAACCAATATTTGCTATTTGTCTTTTCCAGATTCTAATTCGGGTAAGTGTTTTCTTCACTCTCTAGTCATCTGTTGTTGGACTAAACTGTGTTAAAAAAGAATTTGATGGGATATATTCTGGGCTTTAGATCAAATATGTAATAACAATTATTATTTATTAATATTGCAATACATAAATGTTGCAGCTAAGGTTAAAACTGCAATTGTCTGCATTGCAGTAAGGTCTGAGGATTCTTCTCTGTTTTGCATAAGTGTGTAAGACCTTCCAGATGACATTTGTGTAGATGTTTCAGAATACTTGGCAACTAAAGAATTAACATCTTAATCTTGCTCTTTAAACGAAATAATAGTATTGTCACTGTAGAGAGGAGAGTAGGCATGGAATTTGAAGGATTCAATAAAGCAAATGGAAGTATATGGAACCCTCTTCTCATAAAGGACTAAACGTATATTTTCTAAGTTCCTAACAGTGAAACTGACTTCTAAATTCAAAAGCATTTAGAAAGAACAGTTGTGAAGGGAAAGCCTCAGCTATCTTCTCTATTCTTGCTGTGCCTGTAGCTGTGTGTGGTCCTGCTTGTTAAATTATTCTTGAATCTAAACTTCTGCTCTTCTGCTGCCAAAGAGAAATTAGGACATGTGGCTGATGGGTTGGACCACCTGCAAAAAGAAATGGCCAAGGTTCAGACACTTCCTTTCACATTTATTTCTATACAAAAGTCAAAACGTGCAGGACCAGTATTGTGCCTGTAACTGCATTGACTCAGTGCTTTTGAATGCTCTGCAGTATGACAGCTCAGATGGGGATGATGCAGATGTGTGTGCTTTTAATGTGTGTGAGCTCTCTTACATAATTTTACAAAGTATTTTGGCTCGTTTTTCTCCTTTGTCTAAATGTCACAAAAATAAATATATTTCCTCTGTTCTTGCTATTATGTATGTAAATAGAGGCACAGCTTCTTTCTATTACTGTAATATGAGTTAACTGTATCTTTTAATTACTCATATTGTTAATGGTTATAAATATCTTCAGTCTTTAAAACATATCTTGAAGATACAAAATCATGTGTTAGGAGCAAAGGTTGCTTTCTTAAAATTTTTTGGCATATTTTTTCAAATGGGGTGTAGTAAGGTTGCTTCAGGCAGAATAGATATATGTAAGGAGGTTTTACTTCTAGCAAGGAAAAATTCCACTTTTTTTCTTTTTATAATGCCCTTAAGTTGCAATAGGACACGAAAGGACGAGGCAGGGACGAAGTCAAGGTCAGCAGGAATGCTCTTTTTTATTATTTTGACTCCAGCTTATATACAACTTACATATACAGCTTATATACAAAAGGACAAGAGATTGGTCAAAGCTGTTGCCACCTCTTCAATCTTTTTGGTGAACATCACCATCACTCAAGAAACTCCTCCTAGAGGAGAAACTATGAAAACATTCTCTGTTTACAAGAGAAAGTGTGTGAATCTGACTCCAAGTTCTATAAACATCAGAAGGCAAAATGAAGACATTAGAAGGCAAAGTAAAAACATGGAAAACCACGGGCGACATCCCTATTAAGAACTGTTGGTTCTTGGTCATTCTTAGTAGGCTTAATTTTCAAAAGATGTAGAGGGAATAACCTTTGTAAAACCTGCCTTCCACAAGGCTAGAAGTGTATCCTATCTGTTAGGATTTATTTATCATAGGCCTTAATATTTAAAAAAGGCTTTATGTAATATGACAGTGAAGTAAGTTATTAGCTTGCAGCTGAATTTGAGGCCAGTCCATCCCAGATTTTCATGGCTCAAAAGGTTAATTCAACTTTTTTCTCTTATTACTACAAAGAGATACTATTCCAGTACTTGTGGCTGTGGATTTAGAGGAGAAAATAGATTTAGTCAGCTACCAGATCATAACACTTGTGGTTTTAAGCTGAGTTTTACAGTACAGTTATCTTTAAAATAATGCTTTTACCTTCTCTGCATGGAAAATCGAAGAAAGAATAGACATTTACCAGTCTTTTCTGGAAGAGCTTTTAAATAAGAAGACATCATATTCTGAATGATATTTCAGCATATTAGTGATTAAGGGTAATTTAGGTCCTCTGTGTGTAGGTTTTTATAATATTCGTTTTATAACAAGGGTTATTTTCCTTTGAAAAGTTGAAGCAAGTTTTTAGTGTTGTGTTACTGGCATGTGCTGTGTTTTTTCTTATTGCATCCATATTGCTGAGCAGTTGTTACCTGTTGGAATTGAATGGTCCCATCACACCATGTTCTGCTACTTTTGATTTTGTCTTGGTGCATTGAGGATTTCTGACTGCAGCTTCAGGGGGTTCTGAGAACTCAGATGTGGGTGCTCTGGGCATGTCAGTGTTACTCTGCACAGCATCTGACTGAGGGGTTGGGCTGTCTCTGCTTGCTGTAGCAGAATGTGTGTGACTGAAAGAGAAGATGAAATGGAACTTTAAAGTCTGGTGAAACAGTTCCCTGGAGAATTGGTTACATTTTTCTTCAAGAAATTCATTTTCATAGAAATTAAGGAAAACTTCACTCCTTGGAGATGTTACTGGGAAGTCCTACTCAATTTCACTCAGGTTTCAGCAATTAGCTTTGCAGCTTTCAAAATGATGAATCACAGACCTGCCTGTGGAGTTACAGATCGGCATAATATACTCCTACAGTGTGATTTCTGTATGAACTGTACAGTGTCAAAAAAAGAGGCAAAGTGTTGCCATGTAGCAGAGGAATGGTGTGGCTAAGATGATCAAAACTGTACAGGCATGCTAGTGAAATGGGTAATGCCAGAAGAAGAGCCATTCGCCTTGTTTGAGGACATGATAGTCACTGTGAAGCAGTAACTTTTTTTCCCCTGTCGCAGACAATATATTTATCGTGGCCAAAGTTCCCAAATTTTTCACTTACAAATGTATAAATGTTCACAAGAGCAGTGTAAGATAAATGAACCAAAACTCACATACCTCTTTGGCTGTAAGCAAGTGCTCATATTAAATAAGGCTAAAATTCAGAATTCTGTGTTTGTCGTTTATCTCTTCCCGCATGTAGGTTGTCTTGGGGACACACAATTTTGTTTTAGATTCCGACGGTCTCCTGGAAGGAAGGTCTCATTGTGTTGTTTTCTGGACCAATTGGATAGAAATCTACCGGTTTATTTAAAGGTTGGAAATGAGAAAAAACCAAGTTAAATTTCTTTTGGGTAATGTTAATTTGTGGGTCTTCACCTTAAATATAACATTTGAAAAGAAAAATCTCTGAACTGGATGGCCTGAAAGTCAAAGCGCATGTTTATTGTAGCATGTTATTATAATAATAATTAGTTTCATTAACTATTCTTTGTTTTATTAGTATGGATTTTGATTACAAGGAATTAAATTGAAGCCAGATCTATTTAATTATTGACTATAAACCTGTAGATCATGTTGTAAGAACCATTACTGTTGTGGAACTATGAAGTGCTTTATAACTTAATTTAAAAAGTTCCAAGCAACTTGGGCTGCCTCAGTTTCCACTCTTTACTTTTTGAAGATGGACCAGTTACCTAAAAGAGGGAGTGGCCAAAAGTTGTTCTCATAGGGAATATTGAGACCTCTGGGAGCCTGATTCTCAAAATCAATTTAGTTCCATTTATGTGGCAAATAGTTAAATTCCTGTTTGTAGGAAGGATGAAGCTAATCTCTTGTTTTTGAAATGTGAGAGCCTACTTCCTTAGTATTCCAAGAATCTTTTGTAAAACTAATACATTGAAAGACTTTTAAAGGTTTTATCTCTTCAGTTCAGGGCTTTAAGGTTTTTAACTGCTAAAATCTTTATAGTACTACTTTCCAGAATTATAAAAGTTGGTTTATTCCTCAAGAAATTATTTCTATTTTTGGTTTCATAGTGTGTCAGGAGAATGTAGATATGAAAATAGTAAAACCACAAAGCACAGCTGTTTCCCCATGCTGGTGCTTTCTCTTTGAAGTACTTACTAAAAAGGATAATGCTAATAAACACAGTAATCCTTCAGTTTATTGTATCTAATCAACTTTAGAGCTCGCAGGGGAATAGGCTTTTAAACTGTATGTTGCATGCTTCGAAAAGGAGGGCAGTAACAGGTGGTTATATTGAATTCTTTCCTTTCTTTTGCAGAAAGATTCAGCATACTACTATGGCTATGTGTATTTCAGACAAGTTCGAGACAAATCATTAAAAAGAGGCTATTTCCAGAAGGTAATTTCAGTTCTTTTAGGAAAATATTAATTTGGAAATTAATTGTTTCTCAATGACTGTAGAGGAACAGGAAAACTGTCTTGCTCTCTAACTAAATTAGTTGCTAATTTATAGTGAATTAGTCTAATTTTACATCAGCTATGCTATGTTCCAGCTCTGCTGTCAGAAGAGATAGTTTTGTGTCTGTGTTTAAAAACAAAAAGTTGGGAAGTTCTGGAAGTTACTTGTTTGCAGCTTGCCTGTAGTCAGATGTGTGGTTGACTCGCATGTGTGAGATGTGTGAGAAAAGTCCCACTTGGTGTTGTTTGAGGGTAGCAGGTGCAGTAGAAACTGAGGGAAAGTGTTGACTTGCAATTTTTTTGTTACTCTTTATTCCAGTCACTGGTCCTCATCAGCAAGCTGCCATATGTCCATCTCTTTCGTACCATGCTTAAGCAAATAGCACCAGAATATTTTGAAAAAAGTGAAGCTTTCCTGGAAGCAGGTAGTGGTCCTGTAATGTTAAGCCCTTATACTATCATATGCTCCTTCTGGAGAAACAAACAACACTGTTGTGTTCTAGTTCGTGGTTTTGTCTTCTTGCAGGGTAGAGGGTTGAAATTTTAGCAAACTGGCTTGACTTCTAGATCATTGAACAGAGCTAATTGAATTCCGGATCTTCTGTGGGAGAGCTGGCAGTTCCTCCTGAAACACATCTAGGGTTGCGTGTGTTTCAGGACCAGCTGTTGAGCGCATGGCAGCTGGAGCTGATGGCAATCCTTAGTTTGCACTCTTCACCACCCCAAGTCCTTTTGGGCAGTCTGACAAGTTTTGCTAAGCAACTGTATAAATGTCATCTTGCTTGAGGTTTGGCTTTTTGTGTGTGTGATTTGTTTGTTTTTGACTAAATGGAAAAAGTGACAGAGCAGCACTGCTAACAGGTGCTTCAGCCCTACTGCAGAGATGAAAGAGCTGGAGAAGGACACGTAGAAAAGTTATTTGCTCTTTGCCTGAAGAGCTCTGTTTTGTCTACTGTGCTTGTCCCATACAACTTTCATGTTTTTTTGTTTTCACTGAGCAACAATTTCTGTAAACCATGACAGAATTGCGCTTTTCAATCACCTATTTTCTTGAGAGGTTATATTATGAGCAATATAAGCTCTACAGAAACTATGAGAATTATGTATTATATTCATGATGGTTTACAAGAAAATGCTGGAAAACTTTCTAGCCAAGCTACAAACCAGCTTTTTCCTTAACTACTGGTGTTTATTCATTCTGCAGTAGCCAAAATACATAAATGGAGGTGTTCTTTTCAATTTTTTTAATACGTACTTTCATGGTTTCTCAGATAACATTTATTCAACTAATTGTAAGTCTTGTTGCTACAAAAAAATGGAAGACCAGAGAACACTGTTTTCTTGAAATGAAAATCTTTATAGTTCTAATGGAATAATACATAATGTCTAAAAGGCTGTAAAACTTGTTTAGTGTGATCAAGAGACAAGTAGAACTGCTGTGGACTATTTGCACTAATTGGAAGTTGCAGTGTGCACAAAGGTGACTCTGCGATCATGGTTTATAACTTGTAGAAACTGTTGTATTTTTCTTTCAGTTTGTAGTGACATTGATCGTTGGCCACCACCACTTCCAGGGAAAGTTCTGCAGTTGCCTATTATGGGTGTTATAATGAAGGTAAGGACTCCTGCACTCGTCTTCTCTGAGGGTGTTTTCCCCACCTTTACTGTACAGTTCCTCACTGCCTTGTGCCTTGTTTTCTTTGTCCTATTCTTCCAAATAGGAGTAGATGTTTACAGCGCTCAGAATGAAGGTCTGGGAGATCTTGATTAGGTGCTTTGCTTGGTGGGAGGAGGGGAGGATCTTTTATAGTGCTTAGGTTAATATTTAATTTTAGTAGCTACTAAAAGGTGATGTTTCAGTACAACTACTAATTGCAGTGTCTGTACTATCCCTCTGGAATTTGCATTCTAGGAGACTTTAGTGCTAATTACATTTGTCAAATCAAACATAAAGTAGCACTTGAAAATACTGAGAGTTAAATTCCAGTGAAGCAAATTAAATATATTGATGAAAATAATTCTCATTCCTGAAAGTTGATGAGTAAAAATCTTTTTTGTCCCACACACCAGAAATAATTGTTTGTGCTGTTTATATTTTTCAGTGGCAGTGAAATATGTCTGAAGAAGCTATTAAAGAAGTTATATCTAGCATATAGGGAAGAATTGTAGAGTTTAAACAGCAGTTAAGAACTGGGCCTCTTGTAGTCATATTAATTTCATAATCCGTATGAAATGCAGTTAAATGGATTTTATGAAATCGGAGGTTATGGCCAGAAGTAATGGAGCAGATACTCTCAAGTTTATGGAAAGACATGTGTGCATCACCAGGGAGAAAAAGAAGTTTCTGGAACTGTTCTAAAATCAGAAATTTAATAACATGGTGCTGGGTGATGATGAGTGTCAGATATGTCTTGTTTGGGTATTTGCATTTATCTCATCAATAATTCTTACCCATGAGAACTGAAATTGCATTCCTAAACTGTGTAAAGCCATAATTACCTGCCCAGTGATATTGTCCCTGGGTTTTTACACTGCTTGGGCAGTTTTAAGTATTGTGTATAAATGACATCCATTTGTGCATACCAGTTTCCAGTATGATTAGATTTGTAGTACTCAAGATTTACAGATGCAAACTATGAGGCCAGAGAAGTATACTTACGTTCAGACTATTTGGATTCTGTCTCACTCACCAGAACATCTTGATGTTTTTAGGAGAGAGTTTTTTCTAAAAGTAATTCTGTACCATCTTAAACCCCCAAGACCATTCTTTCCAATATTTAGAAGTATTTTTATTGAAATTACAGTAACAGTTTTGACTTACTTTACCAAGTCTCTTTTTAAACTTTCATGTTCTGTTACTCAATTTGCAATTGGAAATTCTATAGGTGGAAGTTCTGTAGAGTAAATAAGCATCATGCTGCAGTATATCCTCTCGAAGTATTACAGATTGTCTCTAAGTCAGCATTTTAGTGTCTGCTGGATTCAATACAAGGGAAAATAAATCTTTCTTTTTCTTTCCAAGTTGCGGATTCCAACATATCGTGACAAGCCTGGAACAACACCGATAGTACAAAATATGCACCAGGTAGTGATTGGATAATGATATTGTATATAGCTCCAGACAAAACTAAAGATCTGCTTTCATTCTTTAAACTTCTTAGAAAAGATCAGTAGCAAATCATCATATACTATGATAATAATGAAATCCAGAATATTTGAAACTTTGAATGGAGTAGTCCAGATCTGGATTCTTCATAGAAAGGATATTCTAACCCAGTTACCCTGAGCAGGGAGAGATATCCAGATCCTGGAAGAAGGCTGGCAATATTACTAACCTGAACATCCTTTTAATGTTTGGATAGTTTGGGATTCTTGCAGATGAATCCAGAATTAAAAATCTTTAGCCATAAAAGATGTTTATAAAACAAATCTGTCTGTGTTGTCGTGTGCAGTTGTTTGAAACAGCTTCAGTATTTTATATATTTGCTGGACTGAAAGCCACATGCCTGTAAGTGGTGGGGGTGTATGTGTCTTGGAAGATGTCTTACTCATAGAACACAAAGGTAGTTGTGGAAATAATACATTATATACTGCAGCAGTACATAAATAATTAGACTATATACTGTCTACTGTCTGTAAGCATTTAAGGGAAACCATTTCATTTAATACCTAGGTGTTCTGATGACTAAAAACCAAGCATTGCGATGTCTTTTAGGCAGATGCTCAGATCTCCATGGCTTTACCGACTGTTCATGAAGTAGATCTTTTCAGGTAGGAGTTTGGACTGCTTAATTCCTAGTTGTGAACTCCCACATGTTTTTTGATTTATGACAGTTACTTAACATATGTTGTGGCTTGTAAGCTAACATTTATCAGTGTTGGTTTTAATATTCTTTTTCTGTAAAGTTGGCTAAAACACAGTTTGGACAATATACGGGCTGAAACTGCAATAAATAACAAGTTCATTAAATGTTCCATTTTACAAGAGTATTTTATGTTTTTCAAACTACTGTTAAAATACTACCACAGACTTCTTTTCTATGCCTTTATTAACCAGAAGAAATATGTATTTTATGATGTCAAATGTATTAAAATACCTCAATGTGTTTTTAGGTGTTTCTGTCCGGTGTTCTTTCACATTCAGATGCTTTGGGAGCTGGTGCTGCTGGGAGAACCACTTGTTGTGATGGCACCATCACCAGCGGAGTCTTCAGAAACTGTGTTGGCCCTTGTTAGGTAAATGTAGTAGAGCTTTCTAACTATGACTAAGGGAGTCAGTGTAAGTTTCCAGCTGAGTGGACCTTCATTTGATCTGTATGACAAAGCATTACAAATTCCAGATTTGCTTGTGTCTTTCATGAAAGTTTGCACTGAATACATAAACCAAGCTCATTCTTCTTGTACCTTGCAGCTGTATTTCACCACTGAAGTACTGCAGTGATTTCAGGCCATACTTCACCATCCACGACAGTGAATTCAAAGAATACACAACTCGCACACAAGCCCCGTAAGTAAATAAAACTCTCCAGAGAAGATGTTGCTCAAAGCCACTTGTAACCATAAATTTCTATTAAAATACTGTTTAACTACTCTGGAGTTCTATCATTAGAGAATTAGATTTATACTCTTTTGTGTAAGATTTATCTTGCAGAGTGCAGTAATTGGCTGATTTTTTTATTCTAGTTAGATACAACAAAGAAGTTATGAAACAATGCCATAATTAAACTAGGCTTGAGTTTCATAGGATACTTCTCTACAGAGTAAGTCAAACTGCAAGTGTGAAACCAAGAAAAGTTTGTGCTTTTCCATAAGGGTTTGTCTATGCAACACCAGCTCCAGAGTAGCTCCTTGGGAAATTCTGCTGTAATTGTTTAAAATTGTAATTGTAAAAAGTCTCTTTTTGCTAGACAAAGAGACTTGTGGAGTTCAACATCCATACAGCTATTTTGTAAAGCTAAGTCAGTTGGTGTCCTAATTGAGACAATTTAAAAATCAAATATCTCTTCACTAAATTTATTATGTTATTAATGTAAGTAAGTCAGAAATTAGGCTTATTTTTTTAACAGTGTGAATGTCCAAAACCAGTGATGTTTGAAACTGCTTTAATTTTTCCCCCTTTATTTTTTTTTAAATCCTGCTCTTATTTTGAGAGTATACGCCTCCAGTATTTCTTAATACATGTTTTTTAAATGCAGCTTGATGTGGGAATGGAGCGCATGTGTTAGATTCACTGATCTTTTAATAGATAAATTTCTTTTAGTGTCAGAACAGGCAGAGGTTTTTCATTTGGATTTTTTGTTTGCTTTGTGTTTTTTTGGTTTGGTTTGGTTTGTTTGTTTGTTTGTTTTTGGGGGGTTTTTGTTGGTTTTTTTTGTTTGTTTTTTTTTTGGTTTCTTTTTTTTTAATTGTAGTTTTCCTCTCAACAGATGTATTGCCAGAGATAGAACAGTGGAGAAACACATAAACGTAGGCAATATGTTTTAGGTTGTGTTCCATGGAGATGGTTATGCAGTATGTAATTTAGTTGCTAAAAAATTTCCAGGAAGAATTTGGTTAAACTGTAGTAACCCATGTTTCAAAATTCCATCCACTCTTCTGTAGCAAAATAGAAAGGTTAGTCACTACATGGATTAGTATTTGAAATAGAGCTGAGATTGCCCTGACTTTCTTATGGAAAATAAAAAGTTGGAAAGGATTGAAAATAGGTTTTTAAAACTGTGGCTCTAAGAAGTTGAAGAATCCAAATGATGCCAATTCTGAGTATTTTATTATCTTAGAGGGGAGCAGGGAAACTTATAGGTAGAAAATGTTACATTTTGGGATTTTTAAGACCAAATGTACAGAAAATGTTACATTTTGGGATTTTTAAGACCAGTGTAACAAAATGATGATAACCTATTTTCAAGATGGTAGTTTCAGTGAGACTTATTGCTATATTCCTTAGTTGATGTTTGACTGTAAAATGGATGGCAACCACTATATTGAAAAACATGTTCATATCTCATCATATCAGTGTGTTGTGGTTTGAAAGCAAAACAAGTGAGAGGCTCT
>VZSR01000009.1:596909-650164 GCA_013398615.1 Brachypodius melanocephalos
CTATACTACAACCCAGGACACAGTGCTATAACTCCCAAATTTTGCAGGCCTATGCTGTAGCAGCAGCACTGTGCTCTTACTGCCTCTTGTTCCCTTTGTGTCCCTGTGCCACCCCTTCAAGCCAGATGCCAAGCACAGAGCAGACAGAAAAATCTGGCAGAGTATGAGCTGGGGCACAGTGTTCGCAATGTGCTTATGCTGCATCACTTGATAAGTGCTGCTTAAAGCAAGTGGGATATTAAGTGTCTCATTTTCTTAATGACATGCGCATTCAAGTACTGAGAGTTTGTTTTAATCAAACCTTGAAAAGTAGCAATCTGTCTTTCAAATATGGGTCAGATTCCTGCTCATAAAAAACCAAGCATAAAACCAATACATCACAAAACCCCAATAATAGATAACATGCTGTTCTCACCGTTGCAAGTGGGTGGAATTTAGCCAAGTCTAAGCAGATGGTGTCATTTTTATTCTTCACTATTGTTTGTACTTTAAGATGCCTCTATCTTATTTTCAAAAACATTGAAACTTTGATAAACATTTGTGCTCTTATGTGCAATTTAAAATGTAACTCTTAAATACCAAAGGAAAATTATTTCAAGTTAAGAATTTAAGTTGACCTTTTGTATTTGTTAAGGCAGAAGCTCTTCCTGTCGTATTTTAAACATTGTCATTACTTTTCTAGGCCATCCGTCATTCTAGGGGTGACCAATCCCTTTTTTGCTAAAACACTTCAGCACTGGCCTCACATTATCCGAATTGGAGATATCAAACTTCCAGGTAAAATAAAAGTATTTTTTACAGTCCTGTGCAAAGGGATCTAACTGGGCGCTTATTTATTTACAAACATATGTAATTACATTCCATTTATTTAGTTTAATGCTAACTAAATTTTCATGGATGTAAATCTGTCAAACAAAGTTAGAATCTTGACTGCTCTATGTCTTGTCTTTTCAAATCTAGTATCTTAAATGTAAAAGGTAGTAATACTCATTAGTAATAATGTTCTACCTTTCAAAGAGTCCTGATTTTGTATCTCTACCAATAAGGTATTAAAATGAGACATAATATGTTATTGATGTTAATTTTAGTGTGAGCAGAATGTAATGAATCAGTCATAGCCAGCACAGAACATAAGACTTGTGTGAAAGCTACGTTTGAATGTTACAGTAAAATAAAAAAGATGTTGACAATATTTTGATAGTATATTTCTAATCTGGCAATATTCCAGTAATTATTAATTGTTCAGTCTGGATGATCTCCTTACGTGATTGAGTAGAATTTTCACATAATGTTTGGATAACATGTCAATTGTCACCACTCTAATTATTGTATGAAATTCCTGAATGTAGCTGTTTGCTGCTACAGGTTCAGTATGCTGTTCTGACAGTAGGAATGCATAAATATGCAATGAAGATGAAACACCATAAAATTAATTTTTGTAGAAGAAGTTAATTTAACTTCTGAGTACACTGAATTAATTAAGGATTACGTTCTGTATTCAATATAATTAGGCAAGATTTTGCTTTACTTTAAAATACCATGTCTGTCTCTGGTCAAAATACCCGTGAGGGCTTAGGGTAGTGTGGGGAAGACTTATTTTGCTGCTGTGTAGCTAATGTTTGGAAAGTAGAATCTTAATTAAACTCTGAAAAACCATATAAACAGGTGGCCTTCAAATCTGATATACAGTTTCAAGTGTGAAACTCTAGTTTTGATGTAGCTATGGGAAATGCTTAGTCAGGAAGTTCTAGAGATACATGTGTCTGACCTGTCTTTAAAATTTTTTATTTTATTTCTTTAGGGACAAAGAGGGGGTTCTGATTATTTTTGTTGGTTTTTTTTCTTAGTTTTCTCCCACTCTGCAGTTCCAAGAGCAATTTAACTGTTAATGTTTCTTAAGTTGAGCATCTAAATAGATTTAGGAGGAAGGTTCTGCTGAGGCTGCAAGACTGAACAGGATTTAGGGTCTCCTGGTTGGAGCAGGATAAATTGGGAAAACAAAACAAAAGCCCTCAATATGGTCTATGACAAAGGGGACTTAAATTCATTTTCTTACAACACTTAATCCATGGCTACTATTTTATTTTCTTCTATACAGTTTTTAGTTATGCCAAGGTACCAAAGATTTCTTCCCAAAAGCATTTACACTAAGCGAAACAAAGGAAAATGGAGTAAAAGTGTGAAATTAAGAAAATAATTATTCTCTGCTATATATCTGTATTTTAATTGGCTGCTTGGATTCAGAAGGTCATCCTTTTGCTGATTTTCTTTGTGGGCTTTTTTTTGTTCACTTTTTATTTGTGTTTTTGTTGGTTTTCAGGTAATTGGGTTTTTTATCTTTTCAACAAGGAACACTTATATGAAGTGAAAAGTCCATTTGGTGTTATTCATGGGTGATTCTGGATATATACTTGGATTCTTGTCAATGTTTCTTACAATATTAGATGGCCTTCAAGTGAGGTGGCTTTTATGTGTTTTGGCAGGTGAAGTTCCAAAGCAGGTGAAAGTTAAAAAACTGAAGAACCTAAAAACTTTGGACTCCAAACCTGGTAACAGCTTCAGAGTTAAATTGCAGTGTTTTCATTTTAAAAGGCATACATCATTTCTCCTTTGGCTATATGCTGCTTTTTTTCTTTAGGTGTTTATACCTCTTACAAGCCATATTTGAACAAAGATGAAGAAATCATTAAGCAGTTGCAAAAGGTAATGGTGTAGATCACTTCTTAATGGCAGCTGGTTTGTGTATTTTGTGTCCTCTTGTACAGTGGTTTCATACAAGGTTGCACTTTGTGTAATCGAAATGAAACTGGATTCTGGTTCCTTTGATGTATATACACCCTCATTGTAGAAGGGCTGCTGCCTTGTTAGCAGCTTCTATAACTGTATGAATCGTGGACCTCAATAATAGCTTGATCATTAGTTTACTAGTTTAATTAGTTTAATAATTTAAAGAATTAAAGGTATTTTATCTGTTCATCTGTTGAGGTTTTCCATCCACTGCCACCCCTACTCTGGTCTCTTTGGTCTAAAAGTCTCACACGTGAGGTGTGTAAGAATCAGAGCTTCCAGATTTTAACCAATTTGTAAATACTTCTTCATAGAAATGTTCCTTTCCTTGAGTTTCTTTACATGAAAATAAAATCAGTAATTGCAAAGACAAATATCTGTACAAAAGAGCTTGATGCTATTGCTTTCCTTCCCTGGTTCGGGGTAGGAAGTGCTGTGTGTGGGCATATGGCAAATGAATACAGATTCATAATAAATATTCATAAAAAGTAAACCCACCACAATTACCTACACACTTTGGAGTAATAGACTGACTGTGTTTTGTTGTTTTGGTTTTTTTTTTAAGGGAGTACAACAGAAGCGTCCTACAGAAGCACAGACTGCGATACTTCGGCGGTATTTCTTGGAATTGACAGAAAGTTTCATTATTCCATTAGTGAGTTCTTAGACTAATGGGGTTTTTATATAAGGAATAAGTAATAGATTTCCTGGAGTTACCCTAAGTCCAGTATCTCTCCACTGTACCCCTGGAATCAAGCCTGGGTCCAGCACTGGGCCCAGCTGGCGAGGCACAGCTGCCTCCTGTTGTCACACCTGACACTTGGCGGTGGCCCCACTCGCTGTGCCTTGGACACTTTGGGGCTCTGGCTATGCCTGTGCCAAGCCTTGCTAGAGCAGAGACAGCTCACTCTTCTGTGAGTTAGTTCTAGCTCTAATGTTGGGGTAAGGGACTCAGAAAATCTCTTCCAAACACTTGATACCAAGTGTGGTTACTGTTTGGAATCACCCACGATACGAAGGTACCTGTAGACTGTTTCCAAAGAAAAGAGAGATTTGTTTAGCAGTGGCTTAAGTTCAGGATATAGATACTCTGTGTGTGCATTTGCTTCCTATCCTTCTTTGCCTCATGTCCTTCTTGAACTTTACTGGCTTAAAGTTCTAGAGTTGGGAAATACAGTCTGTATAAGATAAGCTCCTTCTTGTCTTCTCATGTGGTAAATACGCACAACCCCACCCTGTGCTAACACTAGGAAGAGAAAATTCTGTGGTCACAAGCAGTAAGTAAACACACATGTGGACTGTGTATCTCTAATACTGGTTATGCAAACAACCTTTCCTTTCCTTTCCCCAGGAACGTTATGTGGCAAGCCTAATGCCTTTGCAGAAATGCATATCACCCTGGAAGGTAAGGAAGTATAATCTGAATGAGCTGGAAGTTGATAATTAAAGAAATTAAGTTATGTTAATTTTTTTTTTCTTTCTGTAGAGTCCACCACAGCTGAGGCAGTTTAGCCAAGATGACTTCATGAAGACATTGGAAAAAGCAGGACCACAGCTCACTTCAGGCTTAAAGGGAGATTGGATAGGACTTTACAGGTAATTTCTTTCATCAGCATAAAAAATTATATAAATTAAAACAGATCAGTAATATTAATACTGCTTTTTCCTGATGAAAGTTCAGTCAGGATTGAGTTGAATAAGACTTTCTTTTAGAATATATGCTTTAAAAGAAATTGATAGTGCTAAGCATACTTTACTTGGTTAAAAAAATCTCTCTGCTAATGTTACAGGTTTCTGTAGAACAGTGTTGTTTGTGGTTTTATTTCTGGTTCTAGCTTGATTCCTCCTTCTAATCAAACACAAAGATAAAAATTAGCATATTTCAAACTGAGCCTTGATTTCCTTTTTCCTAAAATTCCCTAATCTTTGTGTTTCAGATACATGTTCTTTATATTCTTTTCTCAAGCCTTGTCTTAATTAATAGAAGCACCTATTAATCTCTACTTTAGAATGTTACATCTTTTTGAAAGTATATAGAGAAAGTGTTCTAATATTTTGCTCAGTCTCAAAAATAATTACATTTGATGATGTAGAAAACATTGTTACCAAATTGTACTTAAAATATAAAATGTGTATTTCTTTGGTGTTTTACCAGGCATTTTTTGAAATCACCAAACTTTGATGGTTGGTTTAGGAGCCGGCAGAAAGAAATGACACAGAAGTTAGAGGCCCTTCATTTAGAAGCACTCTGTAATGAGGTTAGAAAAATCTGTGTTTATGATTATATTTATCATCTTGTAATAAAAACACATTCTCCCACAAGTCAGTTTTATTCCTGTTTTCATAGGTTGAGTGTGAATTGTTGACAGTTTTATGAATCCTAATCTAGCAAAACATGATGCTGTTAAACAAGTACAAGGTAGAGCTGACACAGCAAAACAACAATGTGAAATACACTTAACTTGTCATAACTGTCATCATTTGTAAAATCTACCTTTAGGTAATACTTTTTTTAAAAAATAAATTACACACGCCCACCCCCCAAAAAACTTTTTCCTCTTACTTGACAATATTATTTTATTCAGCTTCTATTCTTGGCCTCCTTGACAAATATTTTCAGTTACGATATTGTTTGTAGCTTTAAAGATAAAAATTCAGCGAATTAGACATTCTAATTGACAGCTAATTAGATATATTTAGTAAATAAGCTTACAATTGTCAATAGTAATGGAAAGCTTAGAAGTGAAGTCTGTTAATATATAGCAAAATGCCACATAACTATTCTGATGTTGTAAGATTCATTCCTTAATTAAAAAGCCGAAGTGGGTATCAATATAATTTGAGTTGGAACAACTGATAGAGAAAGGAATTGCAAGAGAAAATGTACAGCCAGAGAGGAAATAGGAACAATGAAAGCAAAGTAAGGCAACACCACAGCTTTAAAACAAACAAACAGAATTGCCCTGGTTATTTCTCAAAAGCCATTTGTTTTTATCCCCTGCCTTGTCAATTCCCAAACACTAAAAATGTAGCAAATCCAAACAGATTATTCAAATAGAGCAGACCAAATAATTTGCAGGTCAGTTATACAGCTTAGATTCTACCCAACTGTATTTTGCATTGACTTAATCAAAGAAAAGGAAATGTGTTACAAATTTATTACCCATTTCTGCTCCTTTATTGTTTTTACTTTTGATCTACAAAAGAAATGTTTCTTTGTACATGAACAAGTGTTTTTCATAGATGAGTTATAAGGGGGTAGGACAGCAGAACTTAGATAAGAAAATTCACTTAATTGTATCTTACTAGTTATCAACTGTGATCTCCTTTGATGCCCTAGAAACAGTAAGCACTGCCCTGAACTACTTTAATACTGCATTGTGCTGGCAGTTCTGATTTGGTAATCATTCACTGCCATTTTGCATTGTAGATGTTCTTTCTCAAACTAAGCCTGTTTGGCAGGATTTTTTCCCCTTTGATTTATTTGTATTGTGTTTGTGTGCAAGTTTGCTGTTATGTGAAGTACTGGGCAAACATGCAAATAAAGCAGATTTTGCAGTTCACAGTGAAGACAGTGCATAAGTAAAATGAGGTTAGCAAATGGCATAGGAATAAGGAAAATATCTATTCTGAACATTAGGTGTAGACCTCTTTCAAAAATTACATATGTAACCATAAATAATTCAGTGCCTAACTTTTTGTATTTTAGAACTTGGTTTTCTGGAGTCAGAAGCATACTGAGGTAGAAACGGTGGATCTTGTCTTAAAGTTAAAAAATAAACTGGTAAGTTTATTGAATTGAACATGACTTAGCTACATAAAAGCTTTATATAGTTGGTTTTGCAAGTACTTGAATGAAAATATTCTTCATGATCTAGGTAGTTTAAAGAGTCAATCATTCTTTCAGGCTTTAAAAACAAAAACAGTCAATTTCAGCCATGCCTGAAAAGTTATTTGGCTTCTCGATATCATCTGGCTATGCTGGAAGCATTGTATTGCTGGGTTTTTTTTTAGTTAGTTGGAATTCTGTGCCTGATCTGAATCACCAGGGAAGCAGAAAAGCAAATTTTGTTGTTATTTCTCAAAGTCCAAATCAGTGTTGTTCTCACTGTTGTGTGGTTGCTGAGGAAACCTGCTGTTGTCCTAATTCCTACTCAATCAGCAAATGAGGGATAAATTTTCCTGATTCTCTAATACATGACTTTGATATTTCTTAAGGTAAACTTGCATTTTTAGTACAAATCATGTTTTTCTGGTACCTTTGCAGTTGCAGGCTGACAGAGAATGTCTTCCTGTGAAAACTGACACGCTGAAAAAGCTGCAGACACACATCAATGATATTATACTGGCACTGCCAGATGACTTACAGGACATCTTGCTCAAAACTGGCACAACATGATTTCTACTGGGCTTTTTTTGGTGCAGAAAACCAAAAGGCAAGTAGTCTCACAGAAGACAGTGGCTTACCAAGTTTGGAACACAGCTCTAAATCAGTACATTAACACTACAAATGGACTGTACTAATAGTATAGCCCAGTATATCATTTTCACTGTTTTTTCCACTTCAATACCAATGCAACTAAAGGGATCCTTGTGTCTAATACTATTTGAAATAAGTGCTCTTAAAGAATAATCTGTGGCCATATGAAGCTGTGCCGCAGTATAGGACTACAGTGCAGTGCTGGCATTGCAGAATGTTTTCCAATTGGTGCTGCTATACCCAGTCCTACTCAGGGCAATATTGATCCTGTACTGTCCTGTTGATGTAGTAACTGATTATTTTTCTTTGTTTTTTACTTTGTTTTAGCTAGACGCAAGTCTAACTGACATGTTGGTGATTTGGCCAGAATGCCTTATAATTGAGGTATTTACTGGTAAATCACAGCTTTTAAAACTGTTTCAGGAACAACTGAAATTTTCAAAACCATTGTTAACTTTCTGCATTTCTCCTTACCATCTTTCCAAAAGGATACTGATTTAGCATCTTTAAAGAAGAGAAGGCAGCTGACAAAAAATTCCTGAAGGAAAGTCTCTTCCACTCAGTGTCAGCTATCAGGATGCTCTTATATGCCTTAAAGTAATTATATACTAACTTGTGGTTTTAAACTGCTGACATCCAGAATTTCAACTGGATCACTCTTGTAAATGCAAGCATGCAGTATCCATCACAGGAAATAAACGCTTTTGGTGTTCTAATAGGGATTTTAAAATCGGTGATTTTGGCAGAATTAGCTGATACACAGTTGGTTTCAGTTGGTGACCATCCATACCAGTCAGCTCCAGTTAAAATTTTTAACTTTGTTATTTTTGGCTTACCCAGTCAGGTGTTTGAGGAGGTTATGAGGCTGGAGGGAGAAAATGCTTTTTCAGCTTTTTCAGCTGAAAAAAGCCTCTGAACAGGTCAGACTGGCAAAAAAAGATTGTAGCATGGAATTATTCTCAGTATGTGCGTACAGCAGACATGCATAAAGAGTAATTTCCTCTTGCATGTTAAGCAACAAGAATGGGTAGTTTTATTTTCTTGAACAAGTTTCAGTGGTATGTAAGAACTCAGCTGCTCCAGGTGCAGTGTTGTACTTTGACCAGTTTCAAGTAGAGTAAACATAATGCTATAGTGTACATACAGCATATACTTTCATATGTCAAGTGGATCACAGTTATTTAAAAAAAAAAAAAAAAACCACTCTGCTTTTAAGTGCTTGGATAGATTTTTAAAAATCTTATGACATAATCCTGCTATCAGAATATGCTTTTATATAACAAATATTTCATACCATCTTTTTAAAAATGTCTTATTTAGATACAAAGTCTCACAACAGTATTTTTATGAAAATAATGTATTTTAATACTGTTATGTTTTGTATACAATTACGACCAAAAGTTTAATGTATCTATTATGTTATTTAAACTATACCACCTCAGCATTAATTGCTAACTTGCAATTTTTTTTTTTTGTATGCCCTCATGAAAAGCATTTCTGATCCAGAAATTAGTAAGTGGCCACTCATACCCTAAATTATCTTAACTATTTAACTTGGAGCACTGTGTTGCTTCTTGGAACCATGTAAACTGATAACAACTAGCACATGACTGCAAATACATGTTTTTTAAAACAAAAATAAAGAGTTTGATTTTCTTTTTTTTTCCTTTGGAAGTTATGTGACTTACATGATGGATGTGTTTGGTTTGCTTGGTTTTTCCCCTCTCCTGTGTAAGCAAAGCTGTTCAGCTTGCAAAGACTGCTGCTTGATGAAGCTGTACCCCTGAGCTGACCAGAAATGTCAGCTGATGGAGTGGTGGTATAGTTTGATTATGCATCATGGTTGGAATATGACAAAGCTCTGGGATCCTCAGCAAAGCAAGTGGCAGGGCCTGGATTCTGAAGCAAGTGTTTGCTTGGTTGTACTCAATGAAGTGAAATAGTGAAAGGTATCTATTAATGACACATACACACTAAGAACAGGCCAGCTTGGAGATCCAGAAAGTTACTATCCTCAAGCATTGGAAACCTGGAACTGAACTCCTTAGATTACAGCTTCCTGATAGTTTTCATGGTTGATCAGGATCATATTAACATCTTAGGCATGAACTAGATTTAAGGTGTGATTTACTTATTTTATAAAAATACAACTTCCCATCTTAATTTACACCAGGTTTTGGGTTCAGAAGAACATAATTTAGAATTAGAATAAGGTTTGCAACATGATACGTAAGAGCAGTTGTGGATCCTCCATCCGTGGAAGTGTTCAAAGTGGGGTTGTACAGAGCACTTGAGTACCTGGTCTAGTGGAAGGTCCTTTTCCGTGGCAGGGGTGTGGAACGAGGTGATCCAACCCTTCCACCCCAAACCATTTTCTGATTCTATGGAAAGAACAGCCTCAATTGTCTGGCTTAGTAACCAGATGTTAGGATCTTGTTCAGGACTATCATAACAAAGATCATTAATGATGTTTTTCTTTAGTAAAGGATAAGTAAATACCTTATTGTAATAGAACGTTGACTTTAGCTTCGTTCAGTTTTACTCTGCTCTTAGGTCCCTGTGTCTCGTGCTCCTTGCCTCGTAAACGGAGAGCAGTTTGGTGCCAATGCTCCCCCTGTGCTGCAGCTCAGGGCCTCTGGGCAGGGTGAGAACATGGCCCTGCTGTGACCGGGGTGCCTAATAATTACTGTAGCAGTGGATAAATATACACAATTAATAATAGCATAGTAACATGTCACAGCGCTGCCTTTGGTTTGTTTCGGTTTGGTTTATAGAGCTGGGGGGGGGTGGTGGTTTTGGGGTTTTTTTTGTTTTGTTTTTTTAATGAAATGCCCTTGTCGCTATTGGGGTGCCTTTAGAGCCTCTCGGAGGATCGGCTTCACGAGTCTTTCCCTGCCTGCTGGGAGCAGAACGTGTTGCCGTCACCCCGCCCTGCGGCTGGGAGCAGAGCGTTACCGGGACTGCCAGCTGTCCCCGCGGCCAGGGCGGAGCCCGCCCGCCTGCACCCGGCCTGCCCCGCGTGACCCGGAAGCTGCACGGGGCGGACGGGCGCGCCCGCCTACGTCCCCCATCGTGCCCTGCCGTAGTGGCAAATGAGCGCTTGGCCCAGAGCGGCGCAGTGCATGCCGGGAGCAGTAGTCCCCGCCTCCCCGGGGCCGTGTGGCGGAGGGCGGTGCCGCGGCCGGGGGATGTGGTGAGTGTGACGTGATCGTGTCCGCGTTGGAGCCGGGGCGGCCGCGGCGAGCGTGACGTGGCAGAGACCGAGCGAGGTCCCCGGTCACAGAGCACCCGCCGCCGCCGCCGGCCTCCCCTCGCGCGCGGAGGGATCTGTGCGCGCACACCGGCCAGGCCGCCCTCCCTCCCGCCTTCCTTCCCTCAGCGCTTCCCCGCCGCCGCCCAGCGCCGCCGGAGCCGCCATGGGCCTCACCATCTCCTCGCTCTTCTCGCGCCTCTTCGGCAAGAAGCAGATGCGCATCCTTATGGGTGAGGGCCACCTTGGAGCCCAAGTCGGCCGGGGCCGCGTAGCCGAGTGCTGCCGAACAGGGGCGAGGAGGCCGCGGGACGGGCCGCGGGTCACGGCAGGGGAATCGCCCTGGCCCGGGCTGCGGAGCGCAGACACCGCGCTATACCTGTCCCATAGGCTGGGAGGGAGTGCGTTGGGAGAGCGGCGGGGAGGGGAGGGAGTGCGGATCGGGCTGTGTTTGCCCTTCTTTTATTCCCCCGTGTGCCAGCTCCCCTCCCTGCCTCGCTCGTTGCCCCTTATTCCCGCCGGCCACGGCGAGGCCGAGCCCCTATTCCCGCACCTGCGCCGGGCCGCGCGCGGAACAAAGATGGAACTGCGGCCGGGCAGGGCAGGTGTCCCCAGGCGAGGAGCCGAGCGAGCCCCGCATCCCGGCCGTGCCCTCCTGCCCTGGCACTGCGGCTCCGCGAGCAGGATGTGACAAAGCCTGGTGTGTGCAACACCAGGGGCGTAAGAACTGCCGTATAATGGCCGATTTTCGGGAGCTGTAGGGAGCTGTAGTGTCTTTTTTTATCCTGGCTTTTGTGAAAAGGCGTTTCGGTATAGCCTCTGTGGGCATTAGTTTTGTGCCTCGTGTACAAACCGATAAAACCCTCAAGGCAGCTCTTGTAGTGCTTGCTTAATCTTACTGTGCCCCCCATCATGATTTTTTTTTAATATCCATTTATTTTGAAATTATCTGTTCTCTTGATACGAACTGTGTAGGAGTTGAAAGCAGTGGGTCTTGAAGATTCTCACTTTCCGATTATAGTTCAAAAGGTCAAAGCCAACACATACTGCATTGGTATTTCCTCCTCCGCTTCCAGTTCTTCCCTGCCTTCTTCCACCCACCAACCCACCCCTGCAAGCTTTATGTACGAACAGTTCTTGGCCTCTAAATTTTTCTCAAATTCTGTTACCAAAGTGAATGGAACTTGGTTCATGGCCGTTGATTGAAGTAGCTTGTCCTAAGGAACTAAATAAAGTGCTCATTTGGATATAGCCAGCAAGGAGAGTGGGTTCTAACTGTGAAACTTCCTGGCACACACCCATCCCTAATGCTGCCTGTATATGCACAGCAGACATAGTAGTGCGGCTTTTTAAAATTACAGTCGTTCAGGTTCTCCATGTATTTTGTGTTGGCAACTTTTGTTATTGCATACACAAGAATTTTTATTGTGTGTTATCTGTTTGAAATTTTAGAGCCTTTCATCCATTTCAAAGTAATCTGAGTAATTCTAGTCTTCAAGACAATTTAGTACATGGGTTGGTTTCAAGGAGGTGATTTGGTTGTCTCTCTAACAGCCAGACTCTTCATACGTGACCCCTAATGAATGAAGTCGTCAAGTCTTCAAGTGAGCTTGATTGTAGGATGTAGGATGAGACAGTGTCTCTCTGTGATATTTGTAGTTCTGTTACTTTTTGCAAAGAACTGAAAACAGGAAAGTGATGTCATACAGATCTAAACTGCTTGCAAGGCTCTTCACTGGTAGGAAATCAGGTCGAATTTAGGTTAGAGATGGCTTTGGAAGGTGGACTTTCTAGCAGTTGGTTCAAATGAATTTATTTTTGTATTTCTTAAAAATTTTTATTTTAGGGCCTTGTATTAAAATGCAGGGTCAGATCAGGGCACAGGACAGCATTTGTTATGTAGTATGGGAGAGTAGAACTTGGGTTGTGGTGAGAGTGTGTTATAGGACATGAACTGAATGTTAAGAAGCAGAATGTTACACTGAATATGATGTAATTTGTGTATAACTGTAACACTAACAATAATCATTTCATGGTATTCTACACCATATATCAGCACTTTGAATAGAGATGTCTGAATGAAAACTGGGATAGAATTAAAACTTTTCATCAAGGTTATAAGGTTCAGTGTATTGAAAATGGGGCTGTACAAGGACAAACATAAGTTTCCATATGTAGAACACCGATTCAGAAATAACTTCATGGGGTAAAGTACTTTGGGGAAAAATATTATGTGAGTTGATACCAACAGATAATTAATTTATAATTTTAACTTCCTTTTCACAGCTTTCTTCTGTTTCTGAAGACTTGAAGATAAATTAGAATTAATTTAGCTCATATAACAGACTGTGTTATTGAGTTCTGCAGAATTTGAGTATTTCTCATCAGGGACCATTACTAACAGCACTCACTTATTTTTTATGTTCTCAAATTCCATTTATGATAAGAATTGGACATTTAATGTTATACTGTTACTGAAACTTAATTTTTTTTTAAAAAAATACACTTGTATAAGTATTTTTCAAAAATACTAAGTTACTGTTTGGAAGAAGTGCATGAAAATAAGATTCGTGCATTTTCTTTATAAATAGGCATAACATGAGGGAGAAGAAAGAACTGCGGCATAGGGCTGAATGTCTGAAAGTCATATTAGGCAACTGGGGCATTATGAGTAGAAACTGAGTCCTAACCTTACATGTACCCATCTGTGATACTCTTCACTGATGGTTTTTTGTCCTTGAAAAAATAAAAGATACTGATTCACTGTGCACCTTTCAGTACCATAATTTGGTGTTCTGTGTCTTGGTGTAGTTGTGCAAGTGTTAACTGACATAGTAACTACTCAGAACCTTCAAATACAAAGGTAATTATTAAATACATTGGGTGGAAAATGTCAGATTCTTTGGGAATTGTGTCAGTGTAATAGATCATAAACATTTTGCTGGTTTTTATTTGGGCAGGTGTTGTTTTACACAACTGTTGGTTTGCATGCTGTTGGCTTTCTGTAGTTTTTATGTAGTTTTGTGCTAACAGAGCACAGTATCTCGATATTCAGCCACCAGTGATCAGAGTTGGAAGTTGATTAATGGAGGATGTGATGTGGTCAGGGATGATGTTCCTAAGGACAAGTGAACTAGAAGCTTGAGATTTAGAAATAGAAATACAACTGACAAGCTGTGCATAAAACACTCTTTAAGAGGAGTAAAGGGCTTAAAAGCACAGTGATTTTAGCAGCACCTGAAAGCATTGTAGATATTTTTTCTCCAGCTAGAGGAAGAGGATGTTTGATTCAGCTTAAAGGTGAATGGTTGCAAGTACAGGTTTGTGCTTCCCATTTGTACTTTATGGTAATCTTAGTGCTTTGCAGTACAATTGTTTAACGTTAAGTTCATTGAGTCTCTTACACCTTGGTCTTGACAGTGGTCAGTTAGGCAGTAGAATAAGAGAAAATGCAGAATTGGAAATTTACTTTGTTTGGGGATTTAAGATGTGGTTTTAATCTTGGTGAAGTTTGTGACATGGTAGTAGCTCATTTACTCAGACACATTTAGGGTTTCCAGTTCAAATGTAAACTTGTTTGTTCTTGGATTACTAAAAGCAACAGTTACGTTTCCTACCAGCTCAAAAGATTAAATGTGATTTGGTGCTCTGAAATTTTTTTAAAGGGTGGTAAATTGCAAATTGGAGTAAGAAATGTGAATGGAGGCTATGCTTTTCATGACTTGCTTTTTTAGACTTCGTAACATTTGCAGTTTGGCCAAAAGAGGTGGTTTTTGCAAATAGGGTCATGGGGATTTGCATAAGGTCCTTCCCTCAGTTAAGCTTCTGCCTCGAGTGTGAAGTCAGAAGAAGAAAACATGTACCCGTAACCCTATAACTCAGCCTGCTTCAGTGCAAAGTCCAACAGCTTAATCAGGAGTTGTGAGTAAGAGTGGATTTAAGCAAAGTCTGGGATTTGTACTTACATAGGCACTGTAGCCTTCTGCCAGCACCACTGAGGTGCACAAGGATAGAGTGGGTAACTGGGGCAATATTCTCATAATATATCAAGTAGTTTAAAATTCTTGACTAGCTTCTAATTTCTTAACTCAGTCATGTTGTCAAATGGATATTGATACCCTATGTACATTCTTTGGAATGAGGTCAGCTTTTTTCTTTATCTGTGTTGTTCGTATAAACTCAAATACCCTCAAACAGTTTGTGTAGACAATGGCATCTTTCTTACATTGGTAATTGTAACTGATCTTGTCAGTGTTTGTTATATTGATAACGGAGTAATTTTTTTGGTGGGGAGCAGTAAGAAAAGAGTTTCGAGTAGTAGTTGTAATTCTAATTGGCTCACTAAATTATCCTGTTATTAATTTACTGGGAAAAAAAACTTTCATATCATGTACAGGCATTATATGTTCTTAGGAAGATCTGCGTGTCCTACAAATGCTTACTTGAGGTTGAGCTGTGTGAAAATAGTGTTGGGCTTCAAGCATTGTGCTGTTAAAAATGTTGATTTTCAGCATAGGTGGAGTATTTGAGGGTTCTGAAGTCAGCTTAGAAGGTTTTGCTAGGTGACCTGACACTTAACTGGTGTGGGGAAAATTGTGGCATTTACAAGGTTCATGACCTGCAAGTTCTTGTGTAACTTCTACTGCACTGTGACTTTTTTGTTCATGCTTGTGTATGGTTCTGAAGCAGACCAGCACTTAAACAATAGCAAACTTAAATTTTATTTTGAGCATTTTGGGAGTCAAGGAGCTTTGGTTTTGATGGTAGATTCTTACCCCACCCCTTTTCTTTCATGCTGTCATGACACTAAGAATTAAAACTTTTTTTTTAAAAAAAAAAACATGCAATGACATTACCAAAGAAACTGCATTGGTATGTTTAATCCTGTGCACACTATTAGACTATAGGACAATTGTAGATAGGGTTTTTAAAATTAGTTTGCTGCAACAGCACTTTGTGTCTTGAGGAAAAGGAGGTTTTTCAAGAGTTTGGTTTCATTCTGAATGAGCAGGTAATTTTGAATCCCCTTTTTTTTTTTTGTGATGATAAGGAAACAGTTATATTCTTAATAGCACCAAACCACTTAAAGCTTTATATATTGCAGTTGCAGAGTAGGAAGTGAAGATAGAATGCTTAAGAATGTGTGTTATCCTTATGAGGATAGCAATTGATTTCTGGCGAAAGTATTAATTCTTTTGATGGGGGTATTTTTGTTTGGGCAAAATGTTACTAAGAAAAGACAGACATTTTGTGCTGTGGTGTTCAGTACCTGTTCTTTATGGAGGTGCTTGTGTGCTAGGTGTTGGGTTCTAATTCAAAGAATTCTATTTTGAGTTACATTTATGGGTTGTAAAATGCTTAACAATAAGCAATTTCACAAACAGTTTTAGAAAACTACAGTGTATGCTTGTAGTGTTGGTGATAATGTCTAAAAAATGTATTTTCAGCTTAATTTTATTTTATTTCTGAAGGATCCCATATTTACCACATAGCTTAGACTGAATAGCAAACTTAAGTTTTGTTTTAGAAACAGAAGAAGAAATTTAAGTGCAGAAGGTCTTCTGTAATGACCAACAGTCATTAGAAGGAGACTCCTGATGGAAACATCCTAGTGGATCTCACTGTATGGAAATGATATCCTAACAAAGACCTACAGCCCTTGTAGTGTTTGTGGAGGGATGATGAGAGATTCCTGATGTAAGTGATTTTGTCAGTGCTAAAGAAACGTTTTAGCAAAGAGAGATGAGGCTGGAATAAGGGACAAGAAGTGTCTTTCATGTATAGTGCCAGCTTCAGTTGGTCCATGTGCCTGTGAAGCTGAGCTTTGCAGGAGGTTGAGTAAGTGAGGCCTTCCTCATCTTAATGAAGTAACAAATGTGTTAGAAACTGTGTGGTGCTTGTAGATTATTGCTAGGCTTTTAAAATCTCCCTGATTGACACAGAAGAAACCTTCAACGTGAATGATAGAGCTTAATTAACACAAATACTAAGGAAGATTACTAGAAACTTGTGAGCCTGTACATTGTGAATAGAAGCATGTTACTGAGCTTGTTTTCTTCATGACTTGTTCTCTCTCAGTGCTGGGTAGGAGAGATGAGGAAAACCATACACTAGTTTATCAGCAATGAGTTAAGAGTGTTTTAAAAAGCTGTTCTCAGTAAAAAAACCCCTAGTACTCTGCATGTTTAAAATGATATGTTTTTAAATTAGCAGGTTGTAGTTCAGTTTGTAAACTAAAGCAACTTTTCTTTTCCTTCTAGTTGGTTTGGATGCTGCTGGTAAGACAACCATTCTTTATAAACTGAAACTAGGAGAAATTGTCACCACAATTCCCACTATTGGTAAGATCACCAGTTCTTACATCTTTAGTCTTGTTACTCTAAACCTGACAGGCCTCTAAAGGGTGCAGGGATTTGCTATCTTTGCTGTTAGAGTAACATTCAAGACAAACATGAACTGTCTGGTACTGCCATAACTTAACTGTGTCAGACCAAAGAGACATCCAGACCAGAATCCAGCTACTGACTCTGGCCTGTAGCAGATGCACAGGAGGATAGGAACTAGATGAGTAGCGCCACTTCCCCCAAACACCACGAGCCTCACAGTTTGTGCCCGAAGGATTTGCTCAGACACTTGGACTTGGATTTAAGTGATTCATGTTTTTTCCCCCTTCAGTCAATTTTCTTCCTGATTTACCACTTCAGTATTGATAAGCCATTTTGTACATATTTGGGAGAAGTGTACCTTAAGAAGTATCTATCTTTAACATGGTTAGAATTATGTTTTAACACTAGAAGTAACTATTTCTAATTACTAAACTCCTTCATTTTTAGGTTTTAATGTGGAGACAGTAGAATATAAAAACATTTGTTTCACAGTTTGGGATGTTGGTGGTCAAGATAAAATTAGACCTCTCTGGAGGCATTATTTCCAAAACACACAGGTAAGAGTAATCAGATGGCAATAGTTAAAAGACCTATTTTATAAAGCTTCATTGTGTTTTGTAGAGTACATATGTAAAGGGGTTTTTTTCATTCAGAAAGGCTCTGCACTACTTCCTGCGACTTCTGAGGATACTCAGATTTTATTTTAGTTGAAGCTAGTTTGTTCCCTTGAAGTCTTCAAGCCTAGTTGTGAGTGTAGCCTCTTGAGGATCAAGTCCTTTAGGATCTACCAGTGTTCTGTAATGTGCCAGAGCAACTGGTTTGTTGTCAGAAGCTCTTAAAATATATGGCTTTTACTATCCAAAATCAGTGGTTTTAGTAAGGTGAGCATCTAAAATGCAGTAAAAGATCTTGTCACCAGTTGATTGAAAAGTGCTAGCTTACACCGACGTGACTGCAGTCAGTTTTTGGGACATAAATGTGATACCTTTGGTTCGCAAGTAGTGAGATAAGTTGCTTATTAGTATCAGAAAACTTCTGGAGTGAGTTTGTATGGAGGGGTTTTGTGTTGAATATAGAATTGCGTCCATGGTCCTTGTGTGCAGCATGATGAATATGATTGGTGCAGAAAAATACAGAGGTCTGGATTGATAAAAAAGACCTTGCACCACCATACTGTTGTGAATAGAGTAATAGTTAATTTCAGTTCCTTTTTACTGTCCTGTTACTAAATACTTCTAAAAGGTATTTCTCTTTACTTGAAGGGAGTGATAAAAACAAGGTTTTCAGACAGAAAGGTTAAGAATTAATTGTTTAAGAAGAACGCTTGAATAACAGAGATGCTATTAGAAGTACCATTTGATACAAACGTTTTTAAACAAATTCAGGCATTACTTTAAGAGTGTGGTTTTTTTCAGTGAAATGCGACATGGTGAAGCACTTGGGATTTTCAATACAGTGAGTGAAAGGGGAGGGGGAAGAGGTAGTTTATGTAATTTTGCTGCATTTTCTTTCCCTAACTTTATTTTGAAGTTGAAACTTAGGTAGTTGTTCAGACACACATCATACATTGTTTAAACAGAAATTTCTGTTAAATATGTCCCCTTTCTTAGGTAAGCAATCACAATATTCCATATGAGTATTTTGGCAGTTTTAAAACAGTGCTGCACATTTGCATTGTTTTTTTCCAAATCTGCTTAACTTTCTACAGGGCCTCATTTTTGTCGTAGACAGCAATGACAGAGAGAGAATCCAGGAAGCAGCAGAAGAGCTGCAGAAAATGGTAAATATCAATTTCTTCTGAAGTATCATTGTTAGACTGACTTGTCCTATTTTTGGATGTTTGTCAGGTTCCCTAAGAGATTTAGGATTTTAAAGTTTCAGGGAGTCTGTACAGTGTGTATTGTATTCAGCTGGTAATTCTGGGTCACATACTGCACTGAGTTGTAATTTCCACTCTCTAGAGAACTAATAATGTGTCAACATTTCGTTCATGAAGCCTTCATAGAAATGCAGCAGAAAAGGAATTTTGGAATGACAGATTGGTGCTAGAGATATTGAAAGATGGCTTCCTTAATTGCAGGAGTTTTGTTTTATACTAGTTAAATTTTACTCAATACTTACCAGTGACTTCAGGAGCAAGAACGAAAATGTTTACAACCCTTAAATCAGTATTTAGATTTTTTTTTTAATGTTTGTTGAAGTAACTGACTTACTTGACTGAGGCAGTTTAATAACATGCCTGTTTTTTCTGTTAGCTTCAGGAGGATGAGCTGCGAGATGCAGTGCTGCTTCTGTTCGCAAACAAACAGGATCTGCCAAATGCCATGGCAATCAGTGAAATGACAGATAAACTAGGCCTTCAGTCTCTGCGTAACAGAACTGTAAGTGTTAAACTTTCTGACTGCTGAACTCTTTTCCCCCTTTATTATATATCATAAAGTTCCTCTAAAGGGAAAGGGTAGTTTTCACCTCTTTTTGTAGGAAGATGCACATACCTGCTGTTAAACTTAATAATGCATAATACGTGTCCTTGTTCAAAATAAGTGATTTACAAGTATAATCCAGTGTTACAGGTGTTTATTTTCTCATTTTTTTCTGAAATCATACAAACACTCCAGTCTGTTATTGAAATAGACATCCAGAATTTCACAAAGTATGTGATGAGCTTTCCTGTTTTCTCAGTATTCTGGGAGAACAAATGCATTCTGCATTCCCACCTGTAGGAGGAAATTATATAGCTTCTGAAGCATTAGATTCCAACTGCTCAAGCTTCAGAGACACAGGTTTGCTTCACATTAATCATCCCACCTTTTGTGATCTGTGTTGTCTGTGTCTGTGTTGACACGCTAAGATCCTGATACAGAAGCTGTACAGAGGTCCATTCATGTAGATAATTCCGTGTTCACTTCCTGAAGAGCAGTCCTTCAGAGATAAGGAGTAGTTTTCAGCATGTAAACCAACTACAAGTTCTGTATTTGTTTCTTGATGCCTTAAACTATGTTGCAGCCTTTACTAGGCCAATGCTTGAGTTTCTGGATAATGTCTGAACCTCCTTTACACTACATGTACTTCTCAAAATTTTTAAAACACCATTTGTTCAATCTTGACTCTACTTATGGCACAAAACAGTATTTAAAGAACAGTGTTATAACACAATTATAAGAACACTAAAGAGTGGCACACACTGTCATAACTCAGCTTGCATTTTGCCAGTATTTAATTTTTGTGTTCTACATTAACAGTGGTATGTCCAGGCTACCTGTGCTACGCAAGGAACTGGTCTGTATGAGGGACTTGACTGGCTGTCAAATGAACTCTCAAAACGCTAATTCCAACTGGATGACTCTTTCACCAGGGACATGTTTGATATAAGTGGTCTAGGCTTGTTACAACAAAATTAGTTTGCATCTTGGTTATTACAGTATCTGGAACTGATATTTGGGCAGGATATTACAGCGTTTCAACTTGTTTCATTGCCAATTATTGTTTACCGAGCTATATGTTGCAAAGGTAGCTTGGGTAAAAATCTCCTTAACTTGGGAAAAGTGTATCTTCTGATTTTATTCCCCTTGTTAGCCTAAATGCCTGAATATAGTTATTGTGACATCTTTAAGATCTGTTTTGAATACTCTTCGAGCCCCGATAAATTAACGTTTTAATTTTTTTCTCCCTGCTACTCTTAGTTTACTGATGCCCTGTTTCATTCCTCAGACAGTCTGCTGATTTCAAAATGTAGCATTCCATATGTATTTATTTCTCTCCCTTGCCAAAAAGATTTCCTAATATTGCTTGTTCCAAGCCAAGGAAATGCTCTAAAACACTATACAAATCTACTGCACTGAGGAACATTTCGTTAATCCCTGGGTTCTGTCAGCCCAACTTGCCTTTGTGTGAATTGGATTTGATGGGTAGAATAGTTCTGTGCTGGTTGCGAAGAGCTCATATTGAAGTTGTTTTTAATATTCAGCAGATTGTCTTCCTTTATATTGTATCTTTTTTTATGTTGCATGTTGCTTTTTGGTATCAGCCTGACTATTTTCGCCCAGTGTATAATAGTTCTGCTGAAGTTTTACTGTTTGTTGGTGAACATATCTTCATAAGGAAATTTTGGAAAATTCATCAAACTCAATGGATTAGTTTCTTCATAACCCACTTGGAATTATTCCTAATAAAATGATAAAATGTATAGTTCCGTGTATGCTCTTCTTGATTCCTGAAATAGTTGAATGCAAATTATCACTTATTCTTTCTCCATATACTGAGCTTTCCTGCAGCTTGAATATGAACACCAGTCTCAGATTTTCACTTGTTTGGAGCTCTGTGGAGTGGGACATGGAAGGGAGGCAACCAAGTTGTATACAGTGCAGTAGAGTAGCTGTCATCGGGGCTTACATAATTCTGTAATGTCTTTTGAAGATGTAAATCTAAAATTGCTTTCAAGATGTCCAGATATGAAAATACTAACAGTTAAAAAATTGTAATAAAACAAATTTGAACTGCCTGAAAACCATGCATGTCTGTTTTATAGTTTTATCTACATGTCAAAACCTACATGGGTCCCAGCAGGAGAGTCACACATTCTGTTGGTCGGTAGCACCTGAGTGCTTTTAGAGGGATATAGCAACTATTGTAATAATGCTGATAAATCGTATTTTTCTGTTGCCTGTCTGCTGTATAGAAGCAAATATTGCTCAACCCTCCAACTAAAATGTGCTGTCCTGTTGATTGGATGTCTTTAGGAACCCAAAGCAGTTGCAGTTTCTGGCTAAATGCTTCTAATTTTCCACCCAGGTCTGGTTACCCTTGCTACAAGAAATCCCAGTCACAAGGTCTGGTAAAATGAAGCTAGTTTTAGTTCAGAACACCTTCCTGGGCAGCTTCTGCTCTAAGTGAGGTTTAAGTTCTTAGGAGGTGCTGTTACTGTGAGCACAGCTAAGCAGGGAACATTAGAGAATTTTTGAATACAGTCCTTAAATGTCTTCAATGCATAACAGAAACTCAGGAGACAGTGTAAGGTGAGAAGGGTTTTGCCTGCACCTTTAATGAATTCCTGATTACTTATTAACCAAAGCTGATACACCCATGCATTTGATCAGTAGCTGTTGATGTGCACATTTCTAGCAGTGCAGTTCCTTGAATTAAACTTTAAAAGGTACACCTTGTTCAGAAGAGACAGCTTGTCCCTAATCCAAGTTGGTTTTTGTCCCAGTAGATTAAAATAAACAACGCTTGTTACGCAGTTAGAGGTAGTTTTTGAATGAAACAGTAGATACTTAAATGAAGCCTGTTACCACGAAGGAAACACTCTGCTTGGTAGAGATTTAATTATTTAAATAAGTATTCAGGTTTAGGTGAGCTCTGTTGAGCCACTATGCTTTTCAGTTGCTGCACGTTCATATTTTCAGAGTCATCATGTTCGGGTTTTTGTATCAGTAGGTGTAATTCTGGTATAAAATTAATAATTTCTCAAAGTCAGAAAGCAATGAAGATCTTGAGCCTCATTTAAGAGTGATGGATGAGGATTAAGGCTACAGCTTGCACTGAAATGCAGTAAGACAAAGTCGATGTTGTATATCAGTAACAACATACAGTACAGCCCTGTTCTTCAGAGGAGGATGAAATTCTCATGAACATCTAATTTTCTCATGTCTGTTAAGAGTTTAGGTACTAAGACGGATTGTCATTTCCTTATCAGAAGCCAAATACCTGAACTGAGCTGCTGTCCCCAAACTTCAAAATCTTGGACAGGCATGAGACTTCTGAAAAACGTAGTGACAGGAAATCCTGAGTTCCAAATTTTGTGTACATTAACTGCTATATTCAAACAAATGGGTAAATTCTACTGCACTGGAGAGTTAGTTAAATAATATTTGTGTACAGGAGGTTTTATTTCAGTATGTCAGATGGCCAGCTTAACTATAGAGAGCAAAATACTGAAGAATGAATGGGTTTTCTTTTATTTGACCATGCTGACACCTTTATTTCTCAAATAGCAAGTACATGCATGATTTTAATTTTTTTCATTGCTTACAAGAATAGCCCAGGTTGTGTAAAACATTGGTTTGGGTTTGGCCAGTAACAAAAATTCAGAACCCAGTTATTAGTCCCTTGTTAGTCTAAGAAATCCTTCTATAAAGGTCTGGACAAAGTTTGAGTGCAATACGATGAAACTTTGCACATCACCTTGTCCAAGTATGTTTTTCCCACCCTAGTCAAGAATGGGACTTAAGAAATTACATTCCATATGCTGCCATTGGATTTATGAATAAAGCTGAGCTGCCAAAACTGAAATGTTTAAGGCCTTTCCTCTTACTGGGTAGGAGTCAGAAGACTTGAAACAATTTTCTTTCTATGCCAAGAATATGAGAAACACAGCAACTACACAATTAATTTGACATGTTGAAAGCTCTGATGCCTTAGCACACTGGATATTTTTCCCCTTGGTTTTTTCACACCATTTTTCTCCTTCCTTTTCTTTGTCATTTCAATCACATTTGGCATCCTTGCTTGCTTTATCATGATACTTCACTTAATGCTTGAATGATACCTTTCAAAAATAGCAATGATACAACAGATGTGCAAGAATTCAAGTACTGTCCCAGGAGAATAAGAAACCCCTTTGTCTGGAACAGATATGGTTGGGGAAAGAAGAATAGGAGTTCCAAGTTGCCAGACCAGTCTGAAGGATTTGGCAGAACTTGGTTGATTTTGTACGTATCAAATATACAGGTAAACATTTCACAATACCCAGAGCCTAAAAATGAGCCAAATCTGCTGCCTTCAGGTGGTCAGTGTCATAACACTAAGTGCCCTTAGTTCTCTAATGTTCTTGGGAGTGGTAAGTTTGTCCAAAGCAGGAGCCATTGGGAAAGTAGAGTAACAAAAACAAAGAAATCCCACACACATTTACAAAGATGCAAAGAAAATCCTACCCAGTTTTTTTGTTGTGAAGGACATGGAGCTTTCCAGTTGCTGGATGAGGAACAGGTACAGGTGAGTTTAGGTTTATGAAACAAAATTGAGACAAATTGCATGGGACTTGTACAAATGTGAGTTCCGGATGTGATTTAGAGAGGAAGAATTAATTGCTGGGCAAGGTCCAGAGGTGTATGGGGAGCCAAAATGGGAGCTAAAATCAATGTATGCACAGTAAGAAGCACCATCTGTTACCTTACAAAGATGTAAATATAGCTTGGGAGCATGGGGACTCTTTGGCAAAGGTATATCTAAGGGTTCTTTTACCCCCCAAAACTCAGGGTTTTTGAGCTGTGCCTTTCCTAAACTAGTCACTAGTGCTTCATTCTCATTCCAGACATGTGACAGGTTCCTGACGCTGCTATTGGCAGTCAGCCTCTGCTGCTGCAGTTTTCTAATTAAATGGAGGATACTGGCTCTGGAGATTCCCCAGCATCAGCTCACAGGGCTGAATTTCTCCTAAACATAGTGAAGGATTATCTGCCATGTGCAAGGGCCTGGTCCAGTGCTGTGTTTGTCCTCACCACTTGCTTCCTGCAGATTCCAGCTTCCCTGTGCACTCCCCCTCCCCGGTCTGCACGGAGACAGAGGCAGCAGCCCAAGTGCCAGCACAGCAAGTGGGAGGCAGCTGCTGTTTCTCTGAAGGGAGGCAGAGCATCAGGCAAGTCTGTTTTCTGAGCAGCTCCATCTTCTGGTTCCAGGGACAAGTTACAGATTTCTAATGCTTTGGATTTGGAAAAGACAAAGTAACCCAGTTGTAATGGGCCAGTACTTAAAAATGGGAAAAAAGAATGTTCTTTCGAGTTGTAAGTGGAGCTCAGCCTATATAAGTAATACAATCTCACTTCCAAACTTCACAATAGCAATCTTACTGTTCTAAGTGACTGAGACATTTCCCTTCCCAGGCCACAAGCCTGCATTACTCAGTGGAGTTTAGTTTTTTTCCCCCTCATTTTTAGAGCTGGGAATTTGTAGGCCTCTATATTTCTGTCTCAGCTGTAATGCAGTTGTTTTCAGTGTTTTCCCTGGTGTTGATACTGAACTTTTGTCTTGAACAGACCTTGCAATTAATTTTTCTGTCCTTTAAGATGCCATATGCTTGCAAATATTACATCTTCAGGTAGAAGTGTCCCCTCATTTACTAGATTAGTAAAAATTATTTGTCCAGATAGGGAGTTTACAGCTTTAATTCTGTTCGCAAGATTTTCTCCTCACACCTGTATCCTGAAGTTATGAATCAGCAATACTTTTATTAACTTTGCAGTCTAGGAGAGTAGACATCAACTAATGCAAGACTGAATTACACATTATTTTTTAATTAGACTTAGAAAAAAACCTCATCAAAGATCCACCCAAATTATTTAGGGTCCAATTTTTCAGGGGGAGTCCATCACTAGTGCTGTGATCTAGTATCTTCATTGCTACATTTTTTGCTTCCCTTTTGTATCCAGAGCTGCTTAGCTACTATAAGGCTTAGCTGAAGTGCTGACTTAACAAAACCAGAAATCTGAAAACCAGAAATCTAGCCTGGCAAAACTGTTGGACTAAATGAGCACCATTTCAATGCTTCTGTTATGTTTTAGGATGGATCTGCTGGAGCAGGTTAAGGTCTTGCTTCAAGCTTTCATCACCTCTTTCAACCTCCAAGCCTGTTCTTTAGGCACAAACAGCTTTAAGGTGACTAAGTTCAGGACATAAAGATTCATTAAAATAATATAAGCAAGAGAACTAAAGGCCCTGTATTTTTAACAGGATCACATCCCTGTTTTAGTTTGATGTGGCATGAGCTGGAAAAAGGAGACAATTCACAGGTAGTAGAGCAGATCAGGTGACAGAGTTTGGGATAAGAGGGAAGGTTAACTGCCTATGTTGCTGAAAAGAAGCTGCTTTCCAAAGGCATGAGCTCTTTAGCAACACAAGGTTCTACAGACTTAGTGGTGGAATTTGTCCATTTCCCTTTGTCTGTGGGCAGAGTTGGTAATGAAATACTGGACAGTTCATGAGACTTGTCTTCTTACATCATGCTGTTTGAGACATGTTTGGAGAGTTATGGGCCTGTATCTTTTTAGCCTTGTATCATCTCTGAAGGTAAACCAGCCTTGAGGGCTTTGCTACTACAGCTACCAGCATCATATTAGATACCCAGACACTACAGCAGCAAAACACAGTAGTAATTGTATTAGAAATAACAGAAAAGAGCAAATATTTAAAAGCTGCTGCACACCACCACCCTTCACAGCACAGCAAGTACTATGGCAAGAGACAGTACCAGCAACCCTCAGAAATATCCCACCTGAAAGTGACTTCCTGGTTTGAGCAGTGTTTCAACAGTTGAGTGAATCTCAGCTACAGAGCACCCCATACAGGGGAGGTGAGCAGGTGTGCAAGTAGAAAGTACACAGCTTTTATCAACCCAGGCAGACTTCTTTTGCCATGAAAAGACACCAGTAACTAGAAAAAAAAAACCAAACTGACAACAGTGACAGACAATTGATAAAGGGAGTTTTATTAAGTGAAAGAGGAAGATATAATAAATTGTTTCCAAATGCTTTTTGTTTCCTATGGACTAATGATGGAGGGCAAGAATCTCGTTGAATGATTCAACCCACTCCAACACATTCAGTGAAGGTATGGAAAAAATACACTTCCCCACATCCTACAAAATAGGGCAAACTAGACAATTTCTAGAAAGAAAATTGCATGTAAAAACACTTTAAAATTCAGGCTCTGTTTGTATGCAAGAGAGGAACAAAATAAAACAACCATTGTGATAAAGGTCTGCAAGTCACTTGTGTTTCTTTTAAAGACTTAGGCACAGATAACCAATGCATACACTGTTCTGTATCTCTCCCCACCTGAAAACAGATGATATTGATAAAAAGCTCCCTCCTATCCAAAGCTGGTTGTTCTAAACTCCAGTATCTTTTATTGCTGATGAATCAAACCAGAAGGAGCATATGTTCAAAGTAAATGGTGTTTCTTCATGTAATCCAATTTCACAAGGTGTTGACATTATCCTCATTACCCATGTTATGTGGGCAGACAAATTGTTTCCAAACCAGTTATAGCCTTGAATTTAACATGGTTGATTATTGACAGAAAATCTATTCACAGGTAATTAAGAACATCTTTTCAGAAGTTGGTAGGTACAAGTACATTGTTCATGCAACTTACTAGAAGTTGTGCCATAGTAATGGTAAGTGAACATGACAATTTATGAACTTAAATTATAATTACATTAAATAAAGTGGAGTTAACTAAATCCATTTGGGCTTGGGGTCTGTGTTTATTTCTGAATTAAACAGGGTTCAATTTGTACACTGTCTTACAAATCAGATTAAATGCCTATTTTTTTAACAAAATAATTCTTAATCCTTTAAAAACACCACTAAAAAGGTATATGATAATCCAATTTTCAAAACCCTGTCTTCAATGTATTTTTCCCATTAGCATATAAAAAGGTGGAAATTGTCATGCAAGTATTCTGAACAGTGTGACAATATTCAGTAGAGCCATTAAACACATGAACATATTAATAATTTTGGCTTTCCTTTTCATTAATAAACACAATCATTTTGGCTTTCCTTTTAGTAGCATACAAGTCAAGGTCTAACCTCAGTTCCCCAGCAGTACATTAAATTAAATTTCTTGTTTGAAAACCTCCAAAAGCACCATGCCAGAGCTACTCTATTTCCACTTCAAGTCACATATTAGTGCTATATGATCAGAAGGATGTGAAACACTTGGCAAAGCCTGATGGGTTGTTATTTCTTCATGACTTGGCAATGGAATAACTTGTTCAACCTCTAGAGCATTTCTGTCAATGAAAATGTAGTCCAAACATCCATGAAACCCACCAACATAGTTTGTATAAGCAGGTTCTCCACAAGCACTTAGCAGTTTGAAAGGATGGCTTAGAGACATACTGCACCTTTCTTCCTCCCCATTTGAGATCCAGTCTTCATGATCTTCGGCAATGCCACCGCTGCTGATAAAACTGTAAGTTCCTGACGAGGGTGTGCTATTAAAATCTCCACAGAATATGACTGGGATATTGGGATACAAGTCACACGCTACATGCTTGATGTGAGACATGGCTACAGCAATTTGGATCAAACGGATGTTCCCCCCTAAGGACATAAAAATGTATTATTTCAAATCATGTAGAACAGCCCTAGAGGTGCTCATGGGGTTGCTCATTTAAGCATATATAGCTCTCCTGCTTTTTAGAAACGGCAATTCTGCATTTTAGAATAGTTGCCATGAATTAAGAAGCCTTTAAAGTTTGTGACTGAAAGTTTTGAAGTGCCAATTTCAACTTAAACTCGCCCATGCAAGAACTCTAAAGTTTTAATACCCATTTACAGCAGTTTTCCATTTTATGGCAACCACCCTAACAATATTTCCAAAAAGGCACAGAACCAAAAGAAAACGGATTGAGAAGAATCTCTCCTAACAGCTTCTGGAGCCCAATCTGGTTGCCCTCCTGGCAGTACCCTGGGAGAGCTTCATGTTCAACAGGCCTGGGAAACCATAAGCACACACAAAGCTCTCTCTAGTTTATGGTCTGCTTTTTGGGTGAATTGTGTGTAATGCGACTTGCCTTGTTTTCAGCTGGATTCTATTGCCTCCCAAGCACACTAGAAAAATAAATATATAAACAGACTTGGAGTCTGGCTTGATTTCATCTAGATAAGAAGTAAGACAGGAAACCCTCAGTTCCAGAAGAAAAGGCTATAGCTGCAAAAGAATGGTGGGAAAACTATTCTCCCAAAGAAGAGGTAAACCTTTCCAAACCCAGTTATCCTACATGCAGGAATGTGCCAAAATTACCTTTGGGGTGCCAGTATAGGTGGGTATTTGCTACACAAAGCTTCCTGGAAGAATCAGTTGTGGACTGAAGAACCGAAACCTTTAAGAGAAAAAGAAGTTTTTGTTAAGTCTTAAATAGAGAGGTTATATATTTTAAAATGTGCTAGTCAGCTTATGTGTCTGTGGCAATCCAGTTCAAAGAATCTGATCCTTATAACCAATAAATTCAATTTAGGTGTACTTTTCATTAATCTTCTATATAAGGTCTGGGTATCAGCCAAAATATTACCACTACATCATTTAACAAACATTCTTTTGACTGTGTCTGGTTTGGCTGTATTTTTTCATATGATATAGTTCAGGCTGTACCATTCTGAATACTTTTATTTTGCATTCACTCTCTGCCACAGAACTGGATCTAAATCTGTTTTCAGCAAGCAGATGTAGCCCTCCATAACTGTAAAACTGAACATAAAATTGGAGGTGATTTCAGTTATCAGGGAAATTCTGTTAGTCCTACTCAGTCCATGAGCAGGAAACTTTTACCAGTGTTTCTGCAATTCCTGACACAGCTTTCTATCTTACACACTTGTACTTGCACAACAGCTCTGCAGGCAGACCCTCTGGCATTAGGAAGCTCACACACCGGTCCAATCTTATTTGTCTCCCTCCTGTCACTTGCTAAAGAGGCATTATCAAGCATACTCAACTAACTTTCTTAAAATTAATTTATAAGATATAAGTTTTATAAAATATATTCTGACATATAAAAGTAAGTAGTGAAAAACTGGCTGCTAATACCACCAGCAAGGAATCACTATCTGACCCAGAATCTTAACAGCCATCTTCATTTTAAATCAAAATACCATTGCCTTTTTTTACCAAATTTTGGTAATTCCATACATGCAGTGCAGTAAGATGTCAATGTTTTGTTCTTGTTCCTAAGTTGATCTTCTGCTCTATCCATTACCGCAGCTAACAGAGAACACAGTTCCATGTTTCAAACTCTTAATCCCTCACCTCCCGTCTGCTGCTTAAGGCTCAACAACGCTGGCCCGGCTGTACCTGGAGACAGTGGGAGGACGAGAAAAGGGAAAAAAAGAGAGGAAAGAGAAGGCAGCATGTCAAAGCTGGTACCTGCAGCACAGATGACCTCTGCAGTACCTTCTCCTGCACCAGGGGGTACTTGGCCAGCTGCTCACACAGCTCCTTGTGCAGCGGCTCCGAGAGTAGAGCTTCGCTGAAAGCGATATCGTGCTGGCTGAGGAGACTGAACTTGTCCCTGCGATAGAAAGTGGCCAGGCCTTCGTGCTGCTTCTCTTTAATCCTGAACAGCCCCTCCAGTCCAAAAGCATCAAGCGCCGGGGCCAAACTGTCCACGAAGACAGATTTATCCACCTCTTGCAAGCAGATGAGGTCGGCGCTGTAGCCCGCCAGCTCCTTCTTGAGCAGGTTCTGGCGGTAGTCGATCTCCAGGGCGTAGGGAGCGCAGTAGGGGTAGAGCACGGTGCGGGAGAACTCCGTCTGCGCGTAGGTGTCGGCCAGGATGTTGTACGAGACAGCACGGACGGAGTCGTGGCCGCAAACCTTCTTGGTGTAAAGGTGCCGGGCGTCGAAGGTGCAGGCGCCGGGCCCGGCCTCCACGGGGCCGCTGCTTTCCACCTCGCGGGCCGGGCCGTAGCGCTGCTCCCCATCCCCGGGCGTGCAGCGCAGCTTCAGCCGCAGTCCCACCAGCGCGTTCGACGGCGTGAACACGCGCTCGGCCGCTGCCGTCTCCACCCAGGCCTCCCCAGCCGCGTCCCCACCGCTCGCGGGGCGCTGCTCGCGGAACCAGCGGAACACGCAGTGCTGCGGCGCGGCGAACTCGGCGCTCACCTTGGGGCATACGGGGAAGCCGGCGAGGAGCGAGCGCGGCAGGCTGAGCTCGGTGAGTGCGGGCGGGTTGCGCTCCACGCGGTACCGCGCGTCCCCGATGTGCAGCACGGCGCCGTCCTGCCAGGCAGCCGCGTTCGGCACCTCCTCCGCCACCGCCGCGCCGTCGCGGGAGAACAGCCGCACGGCCGGCACCGTCGCCTCGCCCTCCGCGCTGCCCTCCGCCCGCGCCTTCTTGCTCTTCTTGCCCGCCTTGCCGTGGCCCTTAGCAGCGTTGGTGGCGATGCGCGCCAACGCCCGCCCCAGCGGCTCCGCTTGGTCGCGTTGCATGTGCCGAGCACTGCCGTCGGGCAGCACGAACCGCAGACTCAGCTTAGGCTCGGACGGCACACAGCGCACTACGGCGCGCTCCATGGCAGCGGGCGGGCGGCCACCACCGCCGTGGGGGGGTGCGACGGGGGAGCCACGGAGGCTCCGGAGGGCGGAGCGGAGCCGACGCCACATGGACCCGGCGGCACTGCGGCTTCCGCGGGGCGTAGCCGGAACCGCCGGGCGGGACGGGGCTGCGCCGTCATCGCGCGCGACGGGAACGGGGCAATAGGCGCGGCGGGATTGCTGTTGCCGTCAGCGCACGCGCCAAGGGGCGGGGCCGCGCGGGAGGCGGGAAGGGGACGGGCGGGCGCCGTCGGCCGTGAGGCAGCGCCGCTTTCGTGTGCCCCGTGCCCCGCTCCGCGCTGTCCTCTCGCTCCGGTGCCCGCGCCCCTCGCACCGCCGTTAACCCGCCGTTAGCCTGCCGGCACGGCGTGAGTCAGGCCGACCGGAGAACCAGCGGGTTCTGTCCCTTGAGCAGCGAAACCCCCTCTCCTCAACGCAGCTTCTTGGCCAACAGGTGTTCGAGGCGTGAGCGGGTCTCCCTCATAACGCCCCGATGCTAATCGCCTATGGATAAATCCTTTAACGTCAAGAGTTTGGGTTTGTGTTCTGTTCCTGAGAAAATATTTCTTGTCTGGGTTGAGACCTCACACTGAATAGTCCCGGGCAGTGAAAGCCACGCTAAGAAATTGCCTAGGATTTACGAGAACACATAAAATTCCCTTCTGCTGCTCCCGCAGTCTCTGCGCGTGGGGCTCTGCCCACACAGACACAAAATTAGGGTTTTAAAGCCTCTTTTGTCAAGTGTGGGTAGGTGGGCGGCAAGTCTATGGAATTCCTTAAAATTTCCATTTATAGTTGTACAAAAAGCAGAAGCTCACTCAGCAACAGCCACCTGATGCTTGAGGCTACTATAATTTCTCAAGCATTTTTCCTGTGATCTGCTTGAAGGCAGAGGCTGGAGCAGAGGGACTTTCTGACTCGCTCGAGTTGTTCCAACCTTGTGGCGCACCGGTACGGTCAAAGTAAGGTTTTCCTAAGTCCCTACTTCTTTTTTCCTTTTTCTTTCCCTTTTCCTCATGAGAGGCACTGATCTCGGCCAGGGAGAGCCCCGAGCACCCCGCACGGGCTGGGCCCGGCCGCCCGCCCTCGGCTCCGGGGCAACGGCGCTGTTGTCCCGAGCCGGAGCCGCGGCGCTGGGAGGGGTGAGAGCGGCGGGGCAGACGGGGCTCCGGGGAAAGGCGATGTCGTCCAGGCCATCCGTAGCTGAGCTTTGGGTCCTTTGGTGCGTCCACCACCGCCCGGTTTGGTGCGTTTTTAGGACACACCACTGATTTAGGAGGTAGCTTTGGCTTTCTGCTCCCCTCTGTGAAGCTGTTAAAATGCAGTGGTGAGTTTGTGCATCGTGTTTCCAAGGGGAACCCGTCCGTCAGTCTTTGGAATAGCCCTACTCAGGCGATTAAGCTGCCATAGAGGGGTGGTCTTTTAGTTGAACCTTAGCCCAGTCGCAGAACACAATTTTGTTGGGGTATGGCGTATTTCTGTTGTCGTTGGATTGGGGGAGAGGTGTTGTGTTTGGTTGGGGTTTTTTGGTTTGGTTTGGGGGTTTTGTGGTTTTTTTGTTTGTTTTTTTGTTTTAAGTATGTCAGGCTCTGTACATGCTTTCCCTTGAACTTTGCCATTTTATCATATTAACTACTGTTCTCTTTTTTAAAAGCTCAACTGTCATACCTAAACTGTGGAGATCCCTGAGGTTACCTCATTTTATACCTTATGTACATTCAACTTACTAGATGTATGTGTTAAACTCCTTTCTGGACAGTATTGTGTTCTAGAATATCGGGTTTTTTATGGTTTTAGATGGAGCACTCGGATGAAGCAACTTCCAGTAGACGGACTTTGAGAACTCTGTTTCGTCCTGCTGCTTTACCTCCACCAGTCATATCTGAAACGTCACCATCACGGAAGAAACTATTGGCATACCACAGAGGCAAGGAGCAGCAAGAGATGATTAATCAGTTACTGTGAGTTTAATGTAATTTAAGACATGTTGAAATTCAAGTGAAAGAGACATTACACATTAGACATTTGACAAATAACAGTGTTTGTTTAATATAATTATAGTGAGATTTAGTGATCAAGGAGTTGGTAATGGTGAAAAAATAGGTTGCATCGATTTAAGTGTTAGCATTATTTTTAATATATTATTTCTTGTTTATCTGCGCTTCTGATGCTGTGGTTTACATTAGAATTGATCGAGCTCTTGAAGTCTATTACATAACCATGGATGAAACAGATAAGGATGAAACTGCACCTCCTGTCACAGAACTGCCTTCCACTGTGAGAAAGTATTTCTTTATTAAGTCTTGCCTATTTAGTTCTTTGTTATTGGGACATTTATTTTCCTTCTTAGAATTTGCTTCAAGATACTTGTTACTCAGTAATTCATAAATGTATTTATATACTCAGGTAGTCCAACTGAAACGTATACCTGTACATCTACAGAATAAAGTCTTTGTTTAGGAATATTATTTGCTAAATTTTATGTTTCCAGTATTTTTGTTTGTACGTTCTTTATATGTAACAATTTTCCATTTCTTTTTATATAGATGGACGATGAAGAAAGCCAACAAAGAGTAAGTTAAAATCTTTCATTTGCTTTTTTTGGAGCAGAAGAGTGAATGGCCCCTGTTCAGAGAAGTTGAGTATGTTATGCAGAATTATTGTTATTAAACAAGAAAAAGTATTCTTGGTGGGGGAAAATGGAAGAGGAGCAAAATAGGAATAAAGATTCCTATTTTGTGGTCCTGTAGAAGGAAAGTATTTTTCTGTTTTAGAAAGTGCATCTATCAATAATTAATTTAACCTTAATTAAAGAGCATTACTTTGGGAAAAAACCTAACAATCTTCAGGATTTTTTTCATTTGAGGTCGTAGATTGTACCTTAGCCTGTACAAAAAGTAGTCTTTTACATTGTTCCTTAATCTGAAGAGCATGCACTAAACTTCAAATTTGTGTATACCTTTTAAAGTCAGACTTCGTCTCTGAGAGCCAGTTGAAACTCAAATTAGTGTTGAAATATTTATATTAAGTAGCCTAAGGTAACACCAATTTTGCCTAGCTGTTGTTAGGTAAACTCATTCTGTAGACTGTAGAGATTTTATTACGAAATTGTCAATCAAAAGCAAAAATATCTATTTCTTTGGACATGACCTACTCCCCTTATGGAGTATGCTTGTTCACACGTTTTTTACCAGATAAATGTTTGTCCAAAGAACAATAACGTTAACCTTGAACTATTTTATTGTTAGCCATAAACTTCAGCAGAGAACCAAGGAAAATGCCATACTGACAAGTACAATATTTTATATTTAAACATTAAGACAGAGAAACCATGTCTCCAACCACAGAGCAGCTTTTGCGGTATTAGTCCATGAATACTGAAAAGATTAGATTAAATACCTTCCCCTTAAGAAAATTAAGAAATTTTGAAATTAGGAAATTTTGAATAAAAAGATAATTTTGCTAAGCCTAACACAAAAATACATACATTATTAAACCTTTGAAAATCTTGTGCTTTCAGGCAGACTACTTCTTTTTGAAGAAATGTGTGCAGAGTAATCCGGTGGTTCCCATCCAGCAGCAGTGGCTGAGGTCCGTGCTTGCCATGGTTCCACAGTCACTTATGGAGGGCAGAGATAGAGAGCTGCTCACTGAAGACCTTCTTAAGGAGATAGTTAGGGATTACGAAAAGAGCATGCGAAGATGTGTGTGTAAGTATTACAAATTACTCAGCACTTATATTAATGTTAGTAAATATAAGTTCCGTATTCTTCTGCTGAAAATAATTTTTCTAGTTTGTTCTTTCAGCCAGGGAAGATCTTTGTAATTGACTTTTCCTGCCTCATCAAATGTGTGTTGGTCATATTCTTTAGGCAAAATAAGGCAAAAATTTCTTATTTTATTTGAAACAGTAAAAAAGTTAACCAGCTGAAAGTACAGTTCAAACAAAGACAGCTGCAGACGTCGTGTCAAAAAGGTTGATTGCTGATGATGTTATTTCGTTATATCTTTAACCTATTCAGTTAATTTGAAGCAAGCATGTATTGCTGTTTACTGTTAAAGAAAGGAGAAACTTTTTATGTACTAGTCATTCTTTCTCCCTCTTCAAGAACAGCAGCTTTTTAAAACTGTTTATTCACAAACACATTCATGAGTTTTCTGATGGTGCTTTTGTTGCATGAGGAAGCTCAAAATAAAAATCTGAAAAGATAATTACTGTTTTCAGATATCACTCATACAACTCTCTTCAATTTTAAAACCTTTTAAAAAGAGTCATGAACTGAAATTTTGAAAGTGTTTTCCCTTGAAATCATGTATTAATTTATTTACATTTGTAGTAACTGGAATCTGAAATTGAGCCCAGTTTTGTTAGTATTTTAATGAATGTCTGATCTTTGTAAAAGTGTAGATTAATGATAAACAATTTAACATTGGACTAAATGCTTTGTAACATCATCAGTGGCTATTATAGTATCTCACTGTAATTATGTAACAAAGTTGCCATAAATTCTTGCAATCATAGAATATATCAAGTTGGAAGGGGTCCATAAGGATTAGAGTCCAACTTCTTGCTCCTTGCAGGGGTATCTAAAACTCAACCATACAACTGGAAACACTGTCCAGACACTCCTTGCACTCTGGCAGGATTGGTGCTGTGACCACTTCCCTGGGGAGCCTATTCCTGTGACTGACCATCCCCTCAGCAAAGAAACTGCATAAGTATTTAATTATTTAAACACAAACCCATTTGAAAACTTTCAGGAACAGGAGACAGAATTGGCATTAAAGCACCTAAATCTGTATAAAAATTTAGCAAAAGCTGTTGATTTTGAATTACCTTTGGGAGAACGTATTTTGTACACTAGGGTGACACAATTACTTTTTCATCCTACTATGTGCTTGGTTGAAGGAAGTACAGTGACTACTGAATATGGCATAATATTCTTCTAATGTTCATGTATTTTCTTCTTAGTGAGAAGAGCTCTTATTAAACCAGACATAGAAGAACTTAATAAGTTGGAAGAGGAGGCACCTTTGCCTTCATTACCTCTGTGAGTGGATTAAGTTAGCAAATAACCCACTGGAAAACACGCTAAGTTACATGAGGGACGTTTTTGTTGAACTGTGTGGACAGAGTTACCGCACAAGATGGATTCTGTAGCCCCTTACTGGAACATTTTTAAATCTCTGTAGAGGATCTTGCATTTGAACATCTCTTATTGGAATGCTCTATGAAGTTTTAGCACTGTCAGTGTTTTATTACTGTTGTTACAGTTACGTAGAGCACTACTCAGGATTGCGAATTAAACCTGGCTCTGAATGCTCAGACTCTAAAGTCACAGTGCAGCTGCCTCTGGAATGAACTGTGTGTGTATGGGGCAGTTTTCTGGCAGATAGCGGCATCGTACAATACTTTGACATCCTAAAACTGCATATAATGCCAGGGTTTTAGGTGATTTTGGTTTTATGAGATGAAACCTTGAGACCGAAGGCAGATCTATTATGCCCTTCCATTGTGGAAAAGGAGTTCAGGTAGACAGAATATAAATACCCAAATTGTACAATTTGCTGATGAATCAGAGTGTGTGCTATCAAAATCTGTTGATAAATGCTTCCTGATAGTAGTTGGTGAAGTTAGGAGTTACATTGAATGGGCTTCTTTTAAGAGGAGGTGATCTGAAAATACCATGGAGGGTAAAGCATGTTTTATCAGACAGAGTATCTTTATGACTTCCACTGCATGGTAGTGAGGACGTGTTTGTAGCGTTTAATTACCTATTCATGCTAGAGAATAATCTTTTGGATACTACCTTTTATATTTGAGTACTTTATTCAAGTAGTGCTTGAGCTCTTAATTTTTGTTTGTTTATTTGTTTCAGTTGGTTCTTTATGGTTTTTCTTTTTTAGAGGCCTGGATTTTTCTAGTACGTGGCGTAACAGTTATATCAAAGCAAAAGAACAAATAATTTCCACCTTACATATTCTTCACCCGACAATGAAAACTCTACTGGATTTTGGTTATACAGCATTCTTTAAATTTCTTGTAGTGGATTTCTCTAGTTCCAGGTAAAGTCTGTTCTACTGAATTATTGACCCATATAGGTTTTTGAAGCTAGCAAAGATGAGCTTGTTCAGTTCTGTTGTTTGTAATAGAAAATTTCTTTGATGCACCATTTTAATGTACCATGATTAAGTTACTCTGTGTTACAGTGCATGACTTTTTTTCTCTCTGTTATATATTTTATTGTTGTTCAAGTTGCTGGTGATATCAGACCTTTTGATTTGTAATTTGCCTTTAATTCTGTAGAGTTCTCCCCAGTATTCCACTATTCTTAATGCTTAATTCCCATAGAAATCTGTTTAAAGTAGTATTTGAAAGATCAGCTTCTAGTAGTATTATCATCTGTAGGAAATTCTGTTCTAACCCTGAAAATCAGACTTCTTGCAGGTTTTCATCAGTTGAATTTTCTGTTTAGTCTTGGAACTTTAAATTTTCATAGATTTCAAAAAGATAATTTTCAAAATATTTTTCTTCTTTTTTTTTATGTAATTGTTCTGTAAATCCTGGAGTTTGAGGCAGGCTTTTTCTTTCCTTTTGGTCTGCTGAAGCCATGCACAATTCCCATTGTGCTTTCTAATAGAGAAAATCTGGGTTTGTAATACAAAAGTTTGTATTTTTACCTTACTCCATGTTTGGTTTGTTTAAATTTTGTTTATAAAGTTGCCGTAACTTTCTTTTCTAGATTGAAAGGACCAGTTGACTGTAAATCTTTTAAAACTGATGCATCTCTAAGCTGTTCTAAAGCAGAAGATGAGATAATGAATACGTGGCTCCAAAGAGTTATCAGTCTCTTTACTCAGTCAGAGGCCTTGGATGGTGTAAATTTGGATCAGCTTGAGTCTTTTTATAACTGTGTGGCTGTGCTTCTGTCAAATCAGGTAAATATCTTTCCTCCCTGTGATAAACTTAATGGGACTAAAATATTACTTGCTTTGTAGAAAAATAATGTAACAATAGTCTAATCAAATCATTGTCATTTGGAAAAAAAATAGTCAGAGGGAAATGCTTTCAAAATATTTAATTTCTACTTACATATATTAATAATAGGCTGAATTTTGTAGCAAAATAAATGCATGGACTTTACTGAAATGTTTACTTGGTCATTAGTTTTCATCATTTCAAGGCTGGGACTAATACCCACTGGAGTTAGAAAAATTAACACTGCTTTGATTATCCATGAATTAAGCCATGAAGTACTAAAATGAATGGAAATCCTGGCTTACTGGATGAATAGAGAATGGGTTGGGCCTTTCTTATGTCAACTAATAGGTGACCTATGTTATTACCTAGCTGAAAGAATTACTGCAAAGAACGACTGAAGTTTTTGTGAAACTTTTTGATCCTGAAGACAGAAGTCGTCTGCCTTTATTTAAGATGGACTTGACTTTTGATGAAAATAGAATGGAGTTTTATCCAAGCTTACAAGACTTAGAAGAAGCAATTCTGTTTGTAGTAGATTGTATAGGACAGACTCTTCAGGTGTGCTTTTGTCTTTATTTAAATATATAATTGTTAAGGTGCACAGTATATGAAAATACCCTGGTGGTGCGATCAGAATGCAACTTTTATTTATTTTCTACAATCATTCTACAGGTCACATCATGAATCTTGATGCCCAGTGGCACTCCATGATCTGAAGTAATTTTATGATTCCTTGTTTATAAAAAATTGGTGCAGCTGCTATTGATTGTTTTAGTCTGCTTTCTGGGCCTGCAATTTTAATAATAACATCTTTAATTATATGTATGATGATTTACAATAAATTTGCAATTAAAGTTAAGATTTCCAGAGAAAGACAAGGAAAATTGGAGTTGGTATTCCTTATTGTTTTAAGAAAAAGAAAATACTCAAATCTCTAAAAGCTAATATATACAACATTAAAAGATTGATGTCTTGGGAACCTGTCTAAGGTTCCAGGGAAGAGAGCCTATCTGGGGGCTTTAGATGTGAACTGAGGATTGGTCACTAGTCACATGTGATGGTACCTTCAGGGAAGTGTTTTGGACTTGGTTTTCTGTATTTGCATATATGATATAATTTAATTTTATGCGAGATTGGATTTTTTTTTCCTTTACATATTTCCTGTTCAACTTTTGCTTCAGGAATAGTCATTCTATGTGTGTATAAAGCATGTTAACTTGATTGTTGTTAGGGTCTCATACTTTTGTGATCATGTCTTCTGTAGATTGCAACTTACTTTTAGAGTATATGTATCCTTGCACCACTTTTTAAAATTTAAATAATCAACACTTGCACTACCCCTAGAACATCCAAACGATACGTGCTTGGCTAACGGGAGGCACTGCAACTCTGGATGCTGAGCTTCCTGCTCACACCATACAATGGGCCAAATCCACTCTGAAAAAATCTATCAGAGACAATTTAGAAGGCCCAAAGGAACATTTTAAAGGCTATGGTAAGTGATAGAAGAGTGTGTAAATAGCTGTGTCACCTCTTTGTAATAAATAACTTGCTGCATGGCATATGCATTTTAGTAATATACATTGTAATTGAATTGTAGTGGAAAGTTATGGCTGGCTTGTAGATGGAACTGCAGAGGAACGGATAAACAGATTTGTAGCAGAACAACACAGTTTTGATGAATACACTACTGTAAGTTTTAATTCTACACTTTATAAATAAATTTTACTATACATCCAGCAATAATGAAAAGGTAACAGAGGTGCTTAGCCTTAGCTAAAAATACACAGACTACCTACAATGTAACAGATTTTTCCCCTAAAAATTTATGGTAAATAGAAGAAAATATTACTTATTTTCTTCAATGTCTAGTACTTATTCATGTAGCTAAGTATTTGAACAGCAGCCCTGAAGTGTAAAGTCTAATGTTTTTCTGAAGTTCATAGATGAATTTTTCACCCTCAAGAAGGAAATCATGAGTTTACCAGAAGTGATTTATTTCCCTATGATCTGTTTGAATTGCGAGGATTTAAAGCAGGGTTTGGCTAAGTGTGCAAACACCTTTGCAAAAATGCTGATGGAGAAAATATTTACAGATTACAGAGAGGAAAATAAAAGGTAGGTAGAATTTTTCTGCTTGTGAATGCTTTATGTATTAAATGCATAGTAGAAACATGTAGAAGAAATGTAAATATACCATACCTCTGTTTATTGAAAGTTCTTGGCTAACTAATGATCTGATGCAGTTTGCACCAGCTGTTGTATTTTTTCTGCTGTTTTAGTCTCAAAAAAAAAAAAAAAAAATAGGAGAACGTAAAGATCCAAGAACTTTATTACTGTTCCAGATTTTTAAGTGTGAATTACAATGTGAGTTACTACATTATCAAAGGAAAGGCTAGTTAGACTCTCTTATAGCCTGATAGACACCTCAGCAGGGCTGCTCTCAAGCCATTCCACCCCATTTGTATTTGTGCTGGGTGTTACTCCACCCTGGGTGCAGAATCTGGCATTTCAGCTCATTACCTTTCATCCCCTTAGTCATAATCAAATGTTTAATTCTGCAAGGTGTCCCATCCTTCAAGGGAGTCAGCAGCACCTCACAGTTGTATGATGAGCAAATTTGCTGATGGTGCATTCAACTCTTGCACCCAAATCATTGATAAATTCACTGAACAGAACTGTCCCAGAAGTGAATCCTGAGGAACACTTCTGGTAACAGTTGCCAGCCATTTGCTACAACCCTTTGAGCTCTGCACTTCCCCAGTCCCTCACCCAGCACACCATCAACACACTTGGACAACTGATCTAGAAGGATTCTGTGAAGGACAGTATCAAAAGCCTTATCAAAACTGAGAAAAATTATATCCACCACCTTCCCTTTATCCTCTGCATGGATGAACTTTTAGGATATCAGTTTAGTTAAACAGGAGGTTAATTTTATGCATTGAGTCATGAGGAAACTCTTACTACATTTTTTAGTTAAAATGAACAATTATGGTTAAGTTTTATAGTAATTCCACATTACCAAAATGAGACAATATTTACTAATAAAGTGTTTGTGTGTGCACTAATGATAGTTTGCTGAAGTTCTTTTAGTAACAACAGGTTACTAAAGCATTTATTTCAGAAGAATACGCCAAAATCCAAACAAAGCAATTGTTGCAAGTCAGAAAACAGTATTTGTCTAGATTGATTTGGTCACATTCCACTTCTAGTTTTAGAAATAATAGAATTTGTGAGGGGAGAATACTTTAAAAAGTAATTTGTATTTTTAATTACATTAAAGCTGAGCTTAAAGCCAGTCAAACTAAAATCTTAAATGGTTGGAATTTTATGTAAATTAAAACTCTAGGATATGCAGCGAATTTGAAGTCATTAAGGAATGTGCATTAAAAGTTCCTGAGACAACAGAAGAAATGGTAGAAATAATGGATTACATAAAGACAGTCAAAACCAAAGATATTCAGGACCTGGTGCAAAGGAGCAAGGTAAAAGACTATCCTTTAATTCTTGATCTTTTATTAGACATGCTGGCCTATACAAATAGAGAATTCATTCCAGAGTGCAGACTTTTTTCTGCCTGTGTGAATAAATTCAGTGTTACTTCAGACAGCAGTGGGAAGTCCAGCTTATTCTTTGCCACATGCCTTTGCTTCTTTTTCCTATTCCTGTGTGTTCCACATGTCCGTGGGGAAAAGCAGCTTTTAATAAATCACTCGGTTTATTGTTTGGACTTGGAAACTTACTTCAGGACTCCTTAAAAATCTGTTTATGAAAACGTAAAAGACAAGTATAAAGAACATTTTATGTGTAAAAACAGTCAACAGACTTTCAACATACAAGAAACAATTTACTCTTTGAGCAGGATATAGGTAATGTTACATTGGGAGTAGTTTGTGTGTAGGTGTGTGAACATGTATTAGGTTTTCTGTTATGGTAATAGGTCTATAAATATAACATGTTATGTTTATATCTGCAGAAATTATATTTTGTATTTTTAATAATGTTAGGATTTCTGCATATAGATTTAGAGAACACAGGAGTCATATTTAGAGAAACAAGCTCATGATCAGGGCAGGGATTTGAAAAATGTTACACATATATTTTGAATGTTAATATTCAGTTATTCAGAGCTGAAGGAGCTCTGAATTCTGAAAAGTCCATGGAATGTAGATTTTTATTTTCTCTTTGTAGGCAATGTTGTTCTGCCCTGTATGTTAAACAGACCTACCTAAAGTTTTGTGAAATCTCTCTTTGTAGGAGTGCTGTCGGCAGATGAGTTACTTGATAGATGTTTTTCCATTTGCTCCTGAGGACCTTGAACTAAATTCAACAGCTATATTATGGCCAAAGAAGATTAACCAAATTCTTAAAGAGCATGATACTGTAAGAGCATTCTCTTAGTTAATGGTATATTTTGGCTTGTTAAACTTCTCACTTGAGCTATTTATTTCCTCAGCAGGCTAAATGTTTATACACATATATCATCAACCATACTAATTTAGACATGCATGAATAACATATTTCCAGATTTTTGTAAAAAAAAATGGGCTTTTTGTGGCTAAATTTTAAAACTGTCACTGCAACTTAAAAGCTGCAGCAAGTCTTATTATCCTAATGTGCTTGTGGTCAGTACTAGGTAATACACAGGCAGATGAAAATTCACTGCAGTGTACTTGTCTAGTACTGAAAATATAACTGTCAGTCCCTTAATAAGACTGTCTAGAAAGGAAGTCATTTAGTTAAAATGGTATTTTGTTCTGTCAAAAAAACCCCAGTGGGAACAATGTTTTCTAGCAGTCATTAATAGAAAATATGCAACATCTCATTTTCTCTGTGTGACTGTAGATTACTTTTCTTCTGCCATCTGTATTTATCTTGCTTAGCATGCTTTGCTTCTGTCTATGACACAGTAAGGCAAGCCTTTTAGTGTTCTCTTACCTATCTGTAGTAATTTAGTATAGATTTCCTAATTTCTTCTAAAACTTTTAAAGAATGAATAATAAACATTTTTTAAAAACAGTTTAAATATTACAGTTAAGGATTTCTCCTTTACTAAGTTTTGTTTAGATTCTAAGGCATATGTCCAAGGGTAGTAAATACACCTCTGACTGAAAAGATACCTGGCTTGGGAGACTGATATGCCTGTAAAATACTTTGTTTGCATGTTATCCCCATGCAAGCAAAGTATTCTTTTAATCCCCGAAAATCAATCAGTGAAAATAATTTTCTACTTCTATGCAGAGAGTCCATGATGCTTGTTCTAACTCCTTTTAATGCAAAGGGTACTACAGAGTGAATCTCACTACTTAGTGAGGATCCATCAGCAGTGGGACCCTGTAGCTGGCTGTCAAGTGACTTGCATTGTGGTAGAGGTTGAGGACAAGAAAAGTTTCACATCAGGTTTTCATGAGTCTGTATATTTGCATTCTATACTCTTAGATATGAGTCTGTTCTTATTCTAATGCAAAAGGAAAATATTTGTTCCTCCTTTGGCGAAGTTCTGTTTGTCTGCTTCATAAATTTTTCATGGCAGTAGGTGTCCTTGTCTTAGGAGATCTCCTCTCTCTTAATTGATTTTTTGTTTGGTACTTTAAAACCCTTGAGTGTGCAGACCCAGTGCTTTAAGGTGGTCTTAGTGTTCTAGAATTTCTGCCTTTTACAGCAATAGGTACATGTGGGATAGCATTAACTTTCAACAACTGTAGGTGTCCTTTTTGGCAGTAAAATACTGAATCCCCACAATTAAAATATCTATTTTTTTTCTGTAATGCTTTACTTTCTGTTTTCTAATTCCTGAAGAAGGACTTTAAAGTAATCCTAACTGCTATGATTATTGAGATGAGGGTTCCATGCTAGCATGTAGAAGTTACACACACTGAAGTGGGGCATATGAAAAGAAATTTCAGTTGTTGCGAGGGTAATAATTTATCTGTACTGCTAGTTTTCTGTCTGTTTGAACTAAATGTTTAGATGGTAGTGTGTATGTTAATCATTGAAAGGACTTACAACCATCTTTGCATTGCTTTTTTCTCATGAAAAAAAATATTTTTTTTTGTAGCTGATTGGACAGTCTAAAGCTAAAAGAGAACAAGAAGTGCTACAGAGATGTGATAACCTGCATGTTGAATTAGACAAGCTTTATAATTCTGTGACAGAATTAGGAGAATACTCACAGCTGGATTGCATGCAACAGGTTTGATTAATAGTACAAAATCGGTAGAAATGTTTTATGTGTTTAATACACAGGGATCATAGAAAAAAATTGTAATTAAATTTAATTAGTTTAACAAATGTGAACCAAAACATTTATTATCCTCTTGCCACAGTGAACAAGCTCAGCCCCCCTCCTATTTTTCTTTCTCATTGGCAATTAATATTTTATTTAGAGGAAAGTTTGCTATAAAGTTGTGCTTGAATTAGCCGATAAGTAACAATAATAGCAGTTCAGAAAGAGTGTGTGCACCTGTCTTCGTGTCTTTGTTTTCTCTCTTCACCACAAATCAATTAATGCAAAACCAGCACAGGTAGCAATTTGATTTTTTTTTCCTGTAAACCTCAAAACTTCATTGTTATGCTAGTGAAGAGCAGACCACTGGCTCCAAAAGTTTGTGCATTTAATTTTCAGAACATGTCTTGTGCTTTAGTTGGAAGATACTGCATAGTAAGAAATTCTGTTTTTTTTAAAAACAAAACACTTCAAAGCATGAAACAGAAATCCAAAGCTAATAAATCCCAGTTACCAATATGATATGCTATGTACATAAAAAACTGTATGCCTGCCTCCTGAAACAGTGGGTTTTAAAGCACAAACATTTTGAAAATATGTAGCTCACTACATATTTGAAAATATGTATACTCTAAAATTCAGTAATGAGAACCAGTTTTATTTTTCATAATGCTCATCTGTGTTCTTCACAGTTTACGTACTCATTAATAAGCAGACAAGTTTTTAAATCTTGCTTTCTAAAATTTTAATGTGAAAGCTTATATTTTGATATCTTATTTTGATAGCTGTTCAGAGAACAGTTTGGTTATTTCTCAAGACATACTATTATTTGATTTCAGTATGTGACTGACCTGAGGACATTACAGAAAACAATACAGGACACTGATGAAACAGTAGCTGCTCTTAATAAAGAAGAGACTCTGCTCGGATGGAAACCAAGTGTATTCACACTCCTCAACAACTTAAAAGCTGAGATAGAACCATACCAGAAACTCTTTAATCTTATACTGAAATGGCAGCGAACAGAAAAAAGGTAATTCAGCTCTAAATGCTATAAGAGGGAGAGTGAGAAAAATGCTTATCCTGGTCTTGTTCATGACAGATGTAAAATAGGGATGTTTTCTTGTTAACGTGTGTTATTAGCAAGTAAAGTAACAGGGTAAAATACCATACATATCAGGCTTGCTATTTTAAATTCAGCTGGGAAAAAATGTTCATTTGTTTTATTTTGAAAATGGAATCATAGAATCATCGGACTTCCTAAGATAGAAGGGAGCCACAAAGATCACGAAGTCCAAGTCCTGGCGTTGCACAGGATAGCCCCAAGGATCACACCATTTGCCTAGAGCAGAGGAGCTTATCTCAGACTGGGTTCTAATTGTATTGGTCGTGCTGGTGTAGTCTGTAATACAACACATTCTGTGAAAGAAATGCATTAAGAAGAAAAAATGTGTTATGAGTCATTTTTGCTTCCAGAAGAGGAAGAAGTTCAAGTAGTTCTTCATCTGTATGTAACCAAAACTGGTTTTATCCTAGCTTTTATCCTGGTTTTGTCCAAAATGGTGGGTTCAAATGATTGTGTTGCTGTTCGGTGGTTAGATCCTACCACAAAAACTGTACTCTGTGTATAGATTAAGGGAGATTGTTTATCATTTCATGCATATTTCAGAAGTTATAATGTGCTATGGCTGAAAGTGTGGGGGGTTTGAAAATACAAGACCTAGTGTATTTTTAAACGTTGTATGTTGATCTCTGTCTAGAGCTTAACTTAGATATTTGTCCATTCATGCTGTCACTCAGTTTCAGTGTGTGACTGGCATGAGAGAATTACACAAATACACAGAAGAATGTGGTTGAGCCACTTTTACTTGGGCATTAGAATTTTGCAAAGAATAACAATAATATGGAAGAAGAGCTTTGCTTTAATTTAAATAGCTACTCTTGTGTTGCAGAACAAACTGATAATTATTTATGAGCTACATTTGTTATTCTGTATTGTAACCTTATGTTTTTTTCTCAGATGGATGGATGGGACATTTTTGGAACTAAATGGGGAAAGCATGGAAGCTGAGATTGATGAATTTTATAGAGAGATGTACAAACTGTTAAGACTCTTCCAACAAAAGCAGAAGAAAGGCCCAGCAGACAAGAAAAAGACAGTGCGACACAAAGCTGTAGGGGGTAATCCAACTCTTACAATGTGTTCTTCAGTTCTGGATCAGATTAAACAATTTAAGGTAAGAAAACATGAGGGATATTAATATCTGATACTGAGGAACAAATACTAAATTCAGGGCTCAGTACATGTAGATAGATGATGCAGTGTCAGAGATAGAGTGACAATGTGCTGAATCCCCATTTCCAGATTGTACTGTCCCATTCATTTTAATAAAACTGGATTTTTAATTTTTGGTAATAGTTTCTGGAATTGTATTGAGTGAACACATACAGGAGAAAAGTCATTTTTGGATGCAGAAAAACATTGAAGGATGTAGTTGGGAATTTTGAAATGGGACTCTGTTACATTATTAGAAGCAAAATTTAGCATCATTGAAAAATTATGCTTAATAGTTTTTTATATTTCTTCTTAAGTAGTTGATAAGTTATTTAGAAATGGAATGGATAACTGAATGGAGCCATCTGTGATTTTTGGAAAAGATTTTCATGTCTTTGGCTACTGTAGCAGAATTTTAAATGCACATGAAAATTATTTTAAAATTAAGGAATAATATATATGACAATATTTACCTTATAAATATCTTTTCTGAATTAGGAGAATATTCCCACTGTGACTGTCTTTTGTAACCCTGGCATGAGAGAACGTCACTGGCAGCAAATGTCAGATATAGTAGGATATGATATAACACCAGATGCTGGAACTACCCTGAGAAAAGTTTTAAAGCAGAATCTATCCTCTTACTTGGAACAATTTACAACAATAAGTGTAGGTGCAAGCAAGGTAAGCACAGAGATTTGATAGTGACAGATATGACATTAGCTCTCTTAGCGAATACTTTTATGACTTATTAGCATTATTTGTCTTTGCCATTATGCAACAGAAGAGATTTGGTGAGACTTAGGCCCGTTGTATGTTAATGATGAGTGTAAGCATTTGTATGTCATGTGACGTCATCAGTATTTCCCATGTGTGCTGCTTTCTGTGTGCAAGAAAAGGATATACTGAGGAAAAATAACAACAAGTAGTTAATTTGTGCTGCTAGAGCAAAGTAGCTTATATATTGAATTAGAGAGTTGGAAAAAAACCACAATTTAGTGACTAGACCAAGCTATTTTCTTTTTAAATAGGAATTTTCATTGGAGAAAGCAATGCGTACCATGATGGAAATCTGGGATTCAGTTTCCTTCACCACAAACGTGTATCGTGAGACTGGTGTTCATGTTCTGTCTTCAGTGGATGATATTCAGGCTCTTCTTGATGATCAGATTATGAAAACTCAGACAATGAGAGGATCACCTTTCATTAAACCATTTGACAAAGAAATAAGGGTACAATGAGTACTTTTTCAACTATTTTTATTTGTAGGATAACTGTAGTGTAATAGTATACCGATTGTATTGCAACTTTGAGTTGTGAATGAAATGCTTTCATTGATTTTTCAGCAAGAATCTTTTGAGTTTGTATGAGTCATACTCACCTTATTTCTGTTTTGGAATTCTCTCTTCCATTCAGATTCAAGTGCAGCCAAGAGAACATGATTGGTTTTTTCCCATATTTTGCAAAATCACTATTTCCATTAACCTTGCTTCTTTTCTGGTATTGTGTCCCTGCTGCCATTCAGCTACAAGACCCCTTGCTGTGGGGAGATGAAACAGAATTTATCACTGGTAGCCTCCTGGCTATTGCTTAACAATTAAGTTGTTGCAAGTTCATAGCACTAAAGTGATAAATTAATTTTGGAAAATTAATTTCCAAGTAAGTAAAAATTTTTGAGCTCCTTTGGCCATCTGTATATGTGGAAGAACTTATACTCCTAAATATTTTTCTTTTGTTTATTGGGACACTTTGTCTTTTTCCTCTTTGGGAGCTGGAATACCACAACGTCTACCTTTTCTGAATTTGTTGTCTCTTAACATTATTTGCTTGGAAATACCAAGTTAATATTCTTGAAACATTTTTTAAGGAATGGGAAAGGCGCTTGATTCAAATTCAAGAGAATCTTGATGACTGGCTGAAAGTGCAGGCACAGTGGCTGTATTTGGAACCCATCTTTTCTTCTGAGGATATTATGCAACAGATGCCAGAAGAGGGGCGGCAATTTCAGACTGTGGATAGACTGTGGAGAGAGATTATGCAGTTTTGTGCTGAAGACCCAAAGGTAAGGGAATTACCCATTACTAACAGGAAACAGTAGCTTCTCTTGCTATTTTTTAGTGGGGGGGGGATGCTTAGTTTTCAGAATATATACAGTGAACTATGATTTCAGTTCCCTAGACTTTCTAGAAACAAAGTTATTTCTTATTTGATTAAAGTTGATTAAGACAAAGTTGTTTCTTATTTGATTAATTTCTACTGTTTGAAATACCTCATTTATAGCTGACTGTTTGCACATGTTTGCTGTTACAGGTACTTGCTGCTACTTCCTTGCCAGGATTAACAGAGAAGCTTCAGACCTGTAATGAGCTTCTTGACAAAATCATGAAAGGGCTTAATGCTTACCTTGAGAAAAAACGTCTCTTTTTTCCCCGGTATGATGAGCTTCGATTATTTAAAACCCACAGATTCTGAATGGGATTTTTTTTGTTTTGAATAAGATCTGTCTTAAAAATAGCTTGATAATACAAGTGTATTTTTTTTCCTTTTTTTTAGCTTCTTTTTCTTGTCTAATGATGAAATGTTGGAGATCCTGTCAGAGACTAAGGATCCTCTTAGAGTTCAGCCTCACTTGAAGAAGTGTTTTGAAGGCATTGCTAAGCTGGACTTCCTTCGCAATTTGGATATTAAAGGAATGTGTAGTTCTGAAGGCGAGCGTGTGCAACTGATTTCAAACATTTCTACTTCTGAAGCTCGAGGTGCAGTGGAGAAGTGGTTAATTCAAGTAGAAGATATTATGCTGAAGACTGTACGTGATGTAATTGCCAGAGCAAGAATGGTATGGGATTTGTGATAATTTAAGAACTGTAGCACCTATCTTTGTTTCATGTCTGTCTCTTGGCTTTCTAAAATTCTTCCTCATCAGAGGAGTTGATGAAGTTATGTGGCCAGGACCAAGTTAACATGACTTGTATTTACAGGCCAGTGATATACATTAGAGTTTAGTTTGAATAAGACGCAAGTAGATTTCCTTTAACACTGGATATAAATTCTTCTAAAAGTTTCACAGCAGTACCATTTTATGGGACATATCACCTGATTTAATAGTTCAGGTTTCCTATGAATTAGAAATTGAACACTTGTAATATGCTTTCTTCCTCCTAAAAGAAAATCATTAGACAGAATATGTTTCTTTGTATGAAGTTAACATGTTGTGAATATTCCTGTAATATGGAAAGATAATTTTAAGAATATTTAAAATTATTGGGTAAAAAAGTGTAAACCTAAGGGGGAAAAGAGTATTTAAAGTTCCATTTGGGCATTGCAAATAGGAAAATAGTATTCTTCTACAGGATTACATTATAAGCTTCCATATTACATTGCCATATATATTCCAAGATACTATGTTTGTATGATGTATTTAACTCTTTTAGGCATATCTAGAGACTGAGAGAAAGCAATGGGTTCTGGAATGGCCTGGCCAAGTAGTATTGTGCGTGTCTCAAATGTACTGGACAAGTGAGGTACATGAAGTTCTTCACAGTGGACCCAAGGTACTGTGTAATGCATAATTTTTAAAAAAAATCTTTCGTAGTGTTTCATTTCAGCTGATGTATTTTGCTTAATCAAACAGTTTTTTACAATTAAAATAAAACTTGAAAAATGATGAGCATGTGTTTGAATTTATGAATACATGAATTTATGTACAGTGATTTATACCTTTCATTCAAGTACTTGAATATCTTTATTTAGAGCAATCATAGTTTACGAGGTAGCTTTGCAACAGAAACGCTATGTTTATAATGCAAAATGTGGATAAGAGAGAAGTTGATGCAAAACCATGACAATATAAAGGAGTAGTTTAATAAGCAACCTCTGTTAAGATATCTAGTCAACATGAAATAGTCCGGAACACTTGAAACTGTGATATAACCAGTTTCAAAATTACCTTTTGTCTCCTAGGGTTTAAAGGGTTATTATGATACACTTCAGCTTCAACTTAATGATATTGTAGAGCTGGTAAGAGGAAAACTGTCAAAGCAAACAAGGACTACACTGGGTGCTTTGGTTACTATTGATGTTCATGCTAGAGATGTCATCAAGGAAATGATAGAAAGTGGTAATTATATTTTAAGACATTTTTCTTAACACAATGAAAAATTGTTAACCAATCAGATTTTACTGCCTAAAACAGTACAATACTAAGTTGGGTTTATGAGTATTTGGCTACAAGCATCAACATTGATAATTTCAAAACTGTTTTAAATTTAACCCTGATAGAAAATCCAGCTATCTACAACATCTTTTATGATTACTGTCAACTCTTTGTCAGGTGTGCAGAGTGAAACAGACTTTCAGTGGCTTGCACAGCTGCGCTATTATTGGCAGAACGAGAATGTTCGTGTATGCATCATTAACTGCAATGTGAAATATGCCTACGAATACCTTGGAAACTCCCCACGCCTGGTGATCACTCCTCTCACAGACAGGTGTTACCGCACCCTGGTATGAGCTTCCTCCTCAGATACTGCAAATTGTATTTACTGTGCTATAGTATTGCTTACACGTTCAGTGCAGCTGTCCTTTTAGGGCTTATGGTTATTGTCAGACTCTGCAATTTCTGCTAGTGAGGTTTGTAATTTTTACACAGTATTAACCATGAAAATCATTCATAACAGCAAATCTGGACAGCCCACCAACCTGGCTGAAACCGTTAGCATGTTCTTCTGTTGTGGCCATGCTTTTTAAAAACACACAGGAAAATCGGACAATATTTGATGACTGTATGATTATGGGAATGCAAGGTACTTTTCTGATGTTCTGCTGCTGCTGAATTAAGTGGAGAAGGATTCACTTGTGACCACACTGTTCCTAAGACTAGTACAAGTTTGGCAACTTTTTAGTATTCCTGCTCTTGGCAGAGGTGTTTATTATTGTACTGGTTTATCCTCAGCTAACATGACAACTGAAAGTTACTGAAGTCAGCTTTTCTCATTATGAGTTACTACAGTCTCTTTGCTGGAGTATAATTTCAAGTTTTGCTAGACACCTATGGTGTGGCTGTAACTGATGCTTGGTATCTATTTGTCAAAACACCAGGATATTTTGATGTGAGAGGGTGATGCAGCTGGTAGTCTGTTTTGGTTTTGGGCTCACAAACCTTGAATCAGAGAACAGCAAGTGGAAGCCTGGCATTCTGGTAAATAGAAGTATTGTCCTTTGCCCACCAAGGTCTTAATAAAGTATTCCCAGAACTTGTCAGTCAATACAGATGTGGCCCTGTGACTGTGGATTGGACTCTGTTTAAAGTCTGCAACTTTTTTGTTTTCTGTCAGATTTCTTCCTACTTCAGTGGAATAGAGGAGAGAATATGGAATGGTCAATAGAAGGCACATACATCAAAGGGGGATGGTGTGGGAAAGAAAAAGAAAAGAGGAAAAAAGTATATTAAAGGACAAACAGAGAGAAAAAAGTAACAAGTAACTGCAACAAATTTCATCTGAAAGGTGTATCTAAAGGAGCACTGAAAGATTTGGTATAATAAAGTTTGAGTAACCAATCATGGCTATGACGATGATAAAACTAAACCCTCTTAGGGTCAAAATTAAATTCTCTTGCCTATTTTCCCCAGCTGTAAGTACATTTCAGATTCTTTTTAATTAGTAAAATCATACTTTTTATGTTAGATAAAATAAGTGTATGAAACTATCAAGTACAATTTAATTTCCATTCAGAAGAACTTCATATGAATGAAGTACAAATAATTTCCATTAACTGTTTTTGTGCTTTAGATTGGAGCCTTTTATTTAAACCTCGGTGGTGCCCCAGAGGGTCCAGCAGGAACAGGTAAAACGGAGACCACCAAAGATTTGGCTAAAGCTCTTGCTGTTCAGTGTGTTGTCTTTAACTGCTCTGATGGCCTCGATTACCTGGCAATGGGAAAGGTAAATAGAAAATAAATGTATGTTGTATTTTATTTTTAGCATGAAAATTTTAGGGTCCTTATTTTGCAGACACAAATAAATGTGATACCTGTGGTCTGCTGCCCTTGGATGCTCGGTGCTGTTCTGTACATGTTTAATTTTTTGTACTTTATGAAAGCCTATTAAATTGCTAATTAAAACATGAAAGAAACAAAAGTTCATGGGATTGGAATCTTCTGATTTAGCTTGCTTTAGAATCAAAAACTTTGTTCTTCAGTACATCACTCATCTATGATCTAAACAGGTTTAAGCATTATTATTTTTAACTGTATTTTTAAAATCTAATAAATCTTCCAACATTATAGTCTTAGTTTCTTTTGAATCTTCTAAGACTCTGTAAGCAATATTATTGATTTCTTTCTTAATTTGCAGTTTTTCAAGGGTTTGGCTTCATCAGGTGCCTGGGCATGTTTTGATGAATTCAATCGCATTGAACTGGAAGTGCTGTCTGTAGTGGCACAGCAGATCCTTTGCATCCAAAGAGCCATACAGATAAAGCTAGAAATATTTAATTTTGAAGGAACTGAGCTAAGGCTTAATCCCAACTGTTTTATAGCAATTACTATGAACCCAGGTTATGCAGGACGTTCTGAACTTCCAGATAATCTGAAGGTAATATAATAACATCGATGTGTCTGTGACCTTTGCGATGATTGTTTTGACCAGATGAGCTGTTTCCATGAGGAGGCTTTGCTAACTGAAAGCAGAGATAGTACGCTGTCTTGCTTTGAAAGACAGGTATCTGCTATGGAGGGGCAGGGCCTCCCTAGGAATGGAGAATTCAAATCCCC